>PVKS010001841.1:0-97844 GCA_004027875.1 Aplodontia rufa
AACGCCTTTGGTTTCCTGTCTGGCACATTGCTCCTGATGATCTGTTCAGAACTTGCTTCTGGTCTGCAAATAGCAAGTCATGCTTGCAGCCTTTGACCACTTTTAATGGTCTATTAGAATAATGTGATGCCTTCAATTCAAGACAGAGCTTTTCTTCTTAGAATGAAGAATTATTTTTTCAGTTTGTTTAAAGCACATCCATCAGATTAGATAATATTGAAAACATTCATGTTTCTATCACCGTCTACCATTATATTGCTAATTTATAGCTTTCCACTTCCAGAGGAAGAAACTTGCCATTTAAAAAACATTTAATATATATATAATAACATGCTTTAGGGATCCCATATTTTAGTACTTTGTGCATCTTCCATTTAAATTTAAGCAGTGTCCAAGAACAGAATCTGGCCAATGGTTTTGAGAAAATGAAATGGCAACACCTTCTTGGAATCTCAAAATGTTCACAGATATTTTTTCTAGCAAAACAGGAAGAAATTGGAGAAAAGCATATGGACTCAGGTTGAGCATATGATGTATTTTCAACTTGAATCGGCACTTTACTCATATTTGTAGTGCGACTTAAAATTAATTTTGGTGAAGCATTTAGATTTAAGAGAGAAAAAAGTCTGTATCTGGGACTAAATCAACATTTGTGGCATCTCATTAATCATTGCCTTATGTAACCACTTTCCCTACCTAAAGAGAAGCTACTGGGATGAGAAAAGTTTATAATATTAATGCCAAGTGCAAATCTTGCTCTCCAAAAAGAAGTTCATTAATCATCATCGAAGCATAAGAACAAACATACTTCATGTCTCATGCCAATTTTTTTAATAACATTTCTGAAAGGGAAAAAAACACTATTTTTTTATCATTTGCAAAGGTTTTAATTTGGCTGCTATTTAATTTGTGATAATATTATGTAAATTTGATGTGTTCTGAGAATGCCCATGCAGAGTCTACAGCAGTATAGTATATTGGTTAAGATTTTGGGCCCTTGGGTCAGAGCAACCTGGGTGGAGATTCTTGGCTCTGTTATTTACTTCCTGTGTGGTTATAATTTTAAAGGCAAAGTACTTCAAACACAGTTCTTGGCATAGAATGACTGGCCAATAACCAGCAATACTGTAATCACAAATACCAGTACTTCCCATTGGTAGGAAGCAATATGGGCTTGACAATTGAAAATATGGGTTTCAGTCTGATCTTCTACATAAATCTTTGGGAAATTTAATAAGCCTTTGGTTTCCCTTTTGCAAAATGGGGATACAAATACTCCCCTTATCAATGTCACAAGGTTATTGAATAGCACAAATGAGGTAAATCCTTAAGATAGAAAACTGAACCTAGCCATGGCATACAAACTTATGTAATGAAGGGCCAAGTTAGGAAATTTTATTTTGCCATATGTCTCCAACTCTCAATGGTAGCATTATTTGAGTGGGTGATTCATAGTTTTTGCTTATATTTTAGGGGCAGTCATATAATTACTGTATCCTCCATGCAGTTTGTTCATTTTTTGCAGTACTGGGGATTGAACTCCAGGGCCCTGTGCATGCTGGGCAAGTGCTCTATCATTAAGCTGCATCTCTAGCCCTCTAAATGAAGTTTTCTCTTACTATTTACTGAAAAGTTCACTGTTCTTTCTTTTCTTTTTTTTTTTGAAACTATACATTTACATTTTTTTTATTCTGTCTTGGAAGTTAAATTATCTACAAATAAGGAAAATTCATGAGAAACATAGCAGTCCCCTCCCCAATAAATGAATGACAAGCCTTAAACTAAAACCACATGTGAGAAAAAGAGATTCACCAGTTTAAACAATCACAAGTTAAAGCAAAAACCTTATGTGCAAGCCAGAGTGGCTACACTGCATCTCAGGAAGCAGGCAGTAGAAGTAGGAACTGATGGTGAGATTTTCAGGCCCTCCGGAAAATGTGTTTGTGTCTTTTTTTTTTTTTTTTTTTTTTGGTCCCCATTAGAAGACTTTCCATTTGTCGTTTCTTTATTTCTATGGCCCTTGCTATTAGAAGTATTGTTAAAAAAAAAAAAAAGTAAAAGAACGAGAAATTCTAAGGACATGGTTGAAGATGCAACCTTAAGGTTTCAGAAATCACAGGAGACAAGGTCTCTGTCCATTTACAATAGCCAGGGTAATTCTTTTTGTTCCCCTTTAAATAGTCAAGGATAAAGAAGAGATCACATGGGCTCCTAGGAAGGCTTAGTTCATTTTTTAAGTCAAAGTAGCTTGGAAAAAGGACACTGAGCAGAGTAGAATAGCAGGAGGTTTTTATAAGGTGAAATGGAATGAAAGTACAGGCAAGAATTTTTCTGTCTTCAATCTTAACACTGGCCTAACTTGTTTCTCTTTTTTCCCTGCATTCGTTGTGACCTTATCAGCTCTTGTCTTTCTCCCTTGGGGATTTTCTCTGTACAGTCAGCACTGACGCCTTCAGAAATCCTAAATCCCACGCCCTCATTGCCCTTTATTGCGAAAGGGTTGATGAGAATCAACATGTTGGGATAAGTAGCTTGGGAGCTGTTACCCTATGCCTCTACTGTAGTAGGACGCTGCCAGCTAGGAGTCAAACTAAAGGAAAACTTCGTTCAATGTATAGCGATCCAACTTGTAAGTTTCACTTAAAAAAAAGTAAATTAAAGTTCATATTAGGCATCAGAGTTGTGATGCCCATCTGAGTTCTTCTGATGACCTTTTTTTTGGGTTTTTTGACATTTGTCGCTTTCTTCTGTTCTAAATTGCATAAACATCAGCCCTGGTAGCCTTGCTTGTGGTCTCCTCCTCTCAGTACGTTCAGGAAAAAGTTTGATTTGCTGAATCTCGTATTCTGTTCATTTCATTGTATACCCCTACTCCAAATGCAAATTTCTTTTTCTTTTTTCTTGTTCTTTTTCTTCTTTTTTTTTTGGTGCTGGGTATTGAACCAAGGGGTGCTCAACTCTTGAGCCACATGTCACATTCCCAGCCCCTTTTTGTTATTTATTTTGAGTCCGAGTCTTGTGAAGTTGCTTAGGGCCTCACTACACGTTGCTGAGGCTGGACTCAAACTTGCAATTCTCCTGTCTCAGCCTCTGGAGTTGCTGGAATTACAGATGTGCTCCACCGCACCTGGCTCCCTACTGCAGATTCTTACAGGTGTGATTTGTGTGAACATTAGCGTGTTGGTGAAGTACCTGTGGAGTGAACATTAGAGTTTCACATACTGCTTTACATATCAAAAAGCTGTCAGAGGGGTGTTATGCTCATTCTACAGATGAGAAAGCTATGCTGAGAGTTTAAAGGGGGTTCAAATTCACAAAAGTAATAAATGCAGAATCTGTACTTTTAATAAAATCCTTATAAAAATATATATGGTACGGATTGGTCCCTGGGTCCTCAGACACATCTGTGGATGCCCAGGTCACTTATATGAAGTGCATAATATTTCCCTAAAACCTCCCATGTCTGTTAAATCCTCTCTAGATTACTTATAATATTTTCTTTTCAGTATAAAAGTGATGTAATAGTTGTTATAGTGTATTATTTAGGAAATAATAAAAACGTCTGTACATGTTCAGTACATACACAATTTTTTTCTCCCAAATATTTTCAGTCCGTGGCAGGTTGAATCCATGGATGTAGAACACACAGATCCAGAGGGCCAACTGTGTTTCTATAATCAGTAAAAGCATTGAATGTCTTCACCTAATTTTGGAGTCTGGTGGGAGACACTCGTTATATTAGTGCACTTTGTCAGACAGTGTGTTTTGGACCCAGGGTGACCTTAGCCCATGAATAATGCCAGCACTCAGGGGAGGGAGGAAGTGAGCAAAGGTAGGATAAGGAAAAATAATGTTGGTCAGAGCAGAGGGAAAAACACTCCTAACTGCTAATCCCAAATGCAGGGAGGGATACAATGTCAATTGTACTGTCTCACGAGTGTCTGGGTCCTGGCATCAGCTCAAGTGACTGGAAGGTGGAGAGAGGGCTTTGCTGAAAGGCTTTGGGCCTGTGGGCACAGAGGGCCCCACTGTTCTGAGGATGCATTCTAAGGAAGGAAGCGCATTCCATGCAGCATTCTAGATCTTTAATTAGTGTGCCTGCCTTTGATTTTAACATGATTAGATAATAAAATCATAGCAAAATATCAGGAAATGACCCTGAACAAATGCTTCTGTTTGTCCTTTCTACTGTCTTCTCCCTTAATGTCTTTATTAAAGTTTGTGTAGAAAATAGTTTTGAATATGATTTTGCTATTTTAAATAATTTATAGAGGTAGGTTGTTTTTCTGTTTCATGATTTATTGTTGGTCATGTACATGTGAAGGTGTATGATTCTGTTGTAAGCCATCCCTCAATGATGGCCTGCTCACATTTGGGTAAAAATCATGCCTTATTTCCCAGGTGGCTATGGAGGCTGCGTTGACTCACACTTCCTACGCTGTTGCCCCACTGTAGCAAGGGCTCCTAGCACAGTGTGGGCTCCTGGTGCAGCGTGTGGGTGGCCAGGTGGATTAGGTGCTTAAGAAATCATGCTTTGTAGCCAACACTGTATTTTCCCTTGGTACTTAGCACAACTGTGCACAACCTTTCCACAGTCCTGCCTCTACCTGGGGGGTGACACTGATGCTCACCTCCCACAGCGGCTGTGCAGATAGAATGTATTTGTAGAGCTTTAGCGCCATA
Organism: Aplodontia rufa; assembly: GCA_004027875.1. Lineage (NCBI taxonomy): Eukaryota > Metazoa > Chordata > Mammalia > Rodentia > Aplodontiidae > Aplodontia > Aplodontia rufa. The sequence goes on from PVKS010001841.1 coordinate 4,684, forward strand.
TCTGATCTGGCTTTTGTACGTGTTTGGTAGGTGATGGCTACTCACCATTATCACCACCACCTTGAGGACCCAGGATCAGGGCAGGTGTGAAAGGCGAGCTGACGCCTATGAAGGGAGCCCTGGTTCCAGACTTCCAAGACCAGGGGTCATGCTGTGGTCACGCCTGCTTTTGGGGATCTAGGTCCATTAGAGCTGAGGCAGCAGTCCAAACTACTAGCACCCTTGTGTCCTGTGCAAAGTACTTTTTTGAAAACTAATATTACACAAAATTCAGAGCTGGGCTGCTTTGAATTTGGGCTCATCCTAATGCCCACTTCATAGGATTGCAACGATGCTTAAATATACAAAGCTATTAAGTCTGGCACACAGTAAGTGCTTTGTAAATTAGCTAATCTATTTAAAAAAACATTCCAGTTATCCTGAGATAGTGATAGAAGTGTGTTCTACAAATAGATCAACCAATATTTGGAAGGCTACTATAGATTAATATTTAAGGAGAGCTGACATGCTGGGCAGGTAGTGCTGCATTTTGGGGGTAAAAAGCTGGCTGTCCGAGAGGACCACTGATACTGTCTGTAGAATGAAGCACACTTCAGAAGGTTTCTGGTGGGAATTTTAGTCCCAAAGTTTAAGAGTACAAGTAATAAAACAATCTTTTATTTTCTTAAAATCAGCTCAATTCCTGCCTCGAGTCCCCATTCCTCCCTTGATGTCTACAGAATGTCACCTCAATTCTTAGACGTGGAAAAGGCCCAGGCAGCCTTCTGGAACCCATAAAACTCTGTCCTCTTCTCCATCTGGGACTGTTCTGCGGAACATTGGCCGCTTTTCTCTTTCTCCTCATGGACACACCCAGCACCATCTCTTCGGTAGTTCAGACTTTCTGGAGGGCAAAGAGAATTAGTGGTTTCTGCATGCCTTGACTTTACCCTGCGGTGCTCCCTGAGTACAGGAAGCAAAGCTTTCAGGTACCCGCTTGTCAGAGGGAGATGGAAGATGCTGCGGAACACACAGATTGATATCTCAGTAAGTGATCTTGGTATTGAAGTGTGAGAGAGAGTGGAGAGGCAGGTGCTGCTTCTGGAAGTAATGGCACCTGTACAGCAACCATGGGCTTTACCTACCTGGAGAGGTGACCTCACAGTCTTGGAGGCCAACATGCTCCTTTCCAAATTTCAGGTGCTACCTTGATTCAGGTCATTATGTTGTTTTCTAAGGGGCTTGATTTTGAGAAATAAGACTCTAACGCTTGTCTTTTCTTCCATCAAGAGCAAGCACTTTAGCTAGGCATGGTGGTGCATGCCTGCAATCCCAACAGCTGGGGAGACTAAGGCAGGAGGATCTTAAGTTCAAACCCAGCCTCAGCAACTTAGCAGGACCCTGGTTCAAAATAAAAATAAAAATAAATAAAAAAGGGCTGAGGATGTGACTCAGTGGTTAAGTACTGTTCAATCCTGGGTACAAAGTAAAAATGAGTAAGCACTTTAGTAATTATTCATGATTACTAGTAGCCAGCTGTTGTTTTTGTTTTATAAGTCATTTAAATGCTTGAAAATTGTTGAGTTGGATTTCATGATTTCTAACACCTACTCTTGTCTTAGTAGTCAGGGGAAGGATAAGGTGAAGCGGTAAAAGGACGAGGAAGGTGTGAGGAGAAAATATTGACACAAAAACCTGATTTCCTCAAGGCACATGATGTTATTTTTTAATATAGTGACCTTGGGAGTGTTCTTTGAAAATACTCCCCCTCAGTTGCGTATGGTGGTGTACTGCAATCCCAGCGACTTGGGAGCCTGAGGCAGAGGGATCAGAAATTCAAAGCCAGCCTCAACACCTTAGCAAGACCTTGTCCCAAAAATAAAAAGGCTGGGGATGTGGCTCAGTAATAAAGTGTCCTTCCCTATTTTTAACTCCCTCTCACCCACCCCAGTGCTAGAGATTAAACCTGCTACTGAGCTAAAACCCTAGTTCCTTTAAGTTGTTATTTTGAGCCAGGGTCCTGCTATGTTGAGAGGCTGGCCTGGAATTTTCAATATTTGTGCTGGGTAACTGGTATTACAGACCTGTAGCACTGTGCTTGGCAGAACCTCCCTGTTTTGATTCTGGAACATATTCCCTTCTCTTCACAGAGTACCACCTCCCTTGAGCAATCAGTTTACAGATAACACCATTGTCCTTTGTCTCCTTATCTGCGCATTGCTAGACTCTGTGAGAAGCATGGAAGAAAGCAAGAGATTTCATGTGTGCCATTTCAGTGGGGAAAAGCTGTGGGAGGTGAGCAGCGGTACTTGACAAGGGGAATCACACTCTTCCTTCAGAGCAGGTGAGGTCAGGGGTTCCCAGTGCTGACCTGAGAGACATTGGCTTTGTCCTCAGCAGAGATGACAAAATACAGTCAGGGTGAGTTTGGCCTTGACCTCCATCTGTATCATGGGACTGGTAAGGAACTGACTTGTGGAAGGTGTATTTTTGAGTGTTTGAGTGGTGATGGAGGTGTAACTGGCTCCTGTGAGGACACGAACCTGCTCTTTGTGGTCCCCAGGAAACTTTGGTGTAGCAACCCTGGCACAAGAGCATTGAACAGTAGTGTGCCAGGGAGGGCTCATGTAGAGAGAAGGGTCCGCCCACTAGTGGGGAGGAATACTGCATCAGTGACATTGCTGGGCATTTGTTTCATGGTGATAAGAACAATCACAATCATATTGATTAAAAGTTGGTTTAACGATTGTCTTAAAGTTTTCCCAGACAATGTACCCCCTTATCTCCCAGGCTGGTGTGCCCCATTCCCAATCTACATGTCTCCCTCTTCCCCACCCTGTTTCTGTACCACTTGTACTTAGTAAATGATTATTCAGTTTATTGGCTACTATAGCGATCTCTGAACTCTTCATCTTGCCTTCAACTTGATCTTCTTTATTGCCTCCTCCAGACTACCAGAAGAATGATTTACCTCAAGGAGAGACTTCCGCTTAAACTCTTCAGCCTCATACAAAACCAGTCTCCAGGATATTATATATATAAGGTTCCTCGAACCTAATTCATATATAACTTATCCTTGTTCTTCCTCTCTTCCATAATAGATATTTGATAATTTTTCACATACTCTGAATTCTCTTGCTGCTGTATCTTATCGCAAACTTTTGTGGAGAAAGTAACCTTGTTGCACTTCTGAATGTGGGTAACTCCTGTTCGTCTTTCATTCATCCGTGTGAACTCAGTTCCAGTATTCCCTCTTCCACCTTATTGTACCCCACTTCTGGTTGTTGCATAGATTCCTCTCCCGTAATAGACTGCCATGGTACTTTTTGGAAATAATCTTGTCATCTGCTTTCTATAAACTTCCATACACTTCTTATGAACAAGAATTTTATCTTTTCATATGCATGACCACAGTATCTGGAACATAGTAGGTGGTCATTAAATATATACTGAACTGAATTGTAAACCCAATTTTATAAAAAGTAATGCTGATTTACAGTGTGAGAAGTCTGGCCTCTGAAAAATCAATGTATACTTCATCTTATACTTGGAAAATTAAGAAAGTAGTTTGTTAATGTGACCAGCAGTCCTATTTTTATTAGATGTTACCTTTCAGAAGAGTGTATATAAACAAATACATTAAATTTGAATATTAATCTATACTAGCTTTAATTTTTTTTCATGAAGACTAAGAAGAATGAACAGAAGATTCCAGTCTCATAGCAATATAGGACACAGAGCTGTTTGTAAAGTGATTATTTTGATAAGTTTTACAAGAATCAAGTGAAAAGAATTTATCTCTAATATCAGCCCCTCAGAGCCAAATTGGAACAATTGGAGTTTCATTTCAGATCCATAATGGCTGCAGTAGAATCTAACTATAATACTATTTGCTAGGATTATAAAGAGGAATTTTCTGGTATAAGAAGGCAAGGCAATCAGATTTTTCAGCAGAGGTGAAATACTAGCAAGCTCTTCATTTTGCAAATTGGCATTTTTTTAAAGCTCTAACTACTGTATTGGCAATTATCTTAAATCATGTTGCGTGTAAGTCTGCCTATTATATTTTTGTAGCTTTAGTATGCTTCCATTTCTTTTCCTGTGTTTATTTTCGATCCAAATCGACCTAGAATTCAAAGATCTGGAGAAGGTTTAAGGTGTAAAAAATTATGGAAGATGCAGATATTTTCAGAGCCCTTCCAATGAAATATTGTACATATTTATTTTAAGAGTGATTTTTTTTTTTTGAACCAGAAGTGCTTAAGTTGGGACCATGCTTTTCTCAACTTTTTTCCATTATGAAAATTTCTCTTAATCACCCTGATTGGCACAAGCCTGTTCAATGGTGTAGAAATTCATGTATTAAAATTCTGATTATCTACAAAAGGCAGGTGTATTTTAGGTCACTGATATACTTTGTGTTAGGAAAATGACTACCCCCAGGGTTTCCAGTGAAACCTAGCTGACTAGATAAACTAGAGTAGCGCATATTCTAATTACAAACACACTCCTTGGTTTGTGCAAGAGCTTCTCAGAGTTACCACAAATACCTTTAAAACCGAAGTCCTTCAGCATATTTAAAGAATAATTGGATTTATAAAGAACTGTAATTGAAATAACCAGGAAGCTTCAGGAAAATAAGACCAACCTTTGCAGCCCAGGAAGTAGATATGCAGGTCGTTGCTGGGGGTAGTGAGGTGTCAGTGTTGGCGAGTCCTGCTTTCTGGTTCACGTGGCCCCCTTCAGCAAGTGCTGAAGTTAAACTGTTAGTATTTTAAGTAGTAGTTGAGTAGAGTTAGAAACATAGCTTCATTTCTTTTTCCATTACTCATGTGTCTTTTTCTACCCATTAGGCACGCAGAGAATGTGCTTCTGTTAGCATTTTTCTTTAAGGCTTGGTGTTTGACAGAGCTTTCATTCGGTTGGTGAGTGTTTCTGCTAAAACATCCTCATATAACCTGTCATTCTGGTTGGATTTGGGACTTAAGAAGCTTTAAGGCCAGTGGCCTTGAATAAATCTTAACTATTAGTGATTTTACTAAAATAGGAAAGATAACCATTGGGTCTGTGTGAACATCTGTCATGGAGGAACAGCTGCGTTGGCGCTCTGGAAATGCCCTGGGTGCCTTTGAGCTCACTTGGCCCCAGTGACTGTAAATGCTTTGGGAAAAATCCAAATCGAGCAGAATAAAATTGAGACATATCCTTCCATGCATGTTTTTTCAGCCTTAGCTATAGCCTTTCCTTAAAAAGTTTGTCATGTTTTAATATAATTTTAATCATTTGGGGGAAAAAGACTAGATGCATTTGTATTGATGACGTGTGGGAGTATTAACTTGTTGACAGGCTTATTTTGCAAAGTGGATTCAATGCTGAAGCAAACAGCAACTCATTATTTTTAAAAGGTACAGTCTACTTAAATACAGTGCTCTGGCTTTGAAATTTCAGGACTATATTGTGTAAGCAGTTCTTCACATTATATATTAAAATTTCATTTGCTTATAAATCTGTTTAATTTTTTGCCTTGAAGATTTAAATAGCATAATGACTTGAAGATCTAAATAATAGTTTTTCATTTAGGAGAAAAATAATTTCCCTCAATATATATGGAGTACCAACTTTATTATTTTTTTTTTTTTTGAAGAGAGAAGGATAGACAGAATCAATTTTTATTGAGTTTTTCACATGGCTTTCATTGCACTGACACTTAGTTGTGTATGTGGGCTGCTGGGGTTTGAACCCGTGTACTTGTGCATGCCAGGCAAGTGCCATAACCACTGAGCAACTGCTCCAGCCCCCCAACTTTATTTTTAATTTCAATTAATTTTTAAAACTGTTACATAAAATATACATATTAATGAGGTGACTTTTTTGCTATAGGTATATGTTGTATAATATTTAAATCAGTTTAAACATAGCTGTATGCTCAAGCACATCAGTTCTGTATGGTGAAAACATTTAAAATCTTCTATCTTTTTGAAATGCATGATATTTTAATGTTATCTATAGTCCCCTTACTGTGCCCTCCTATCTAGCAGTAACTTTGTATCTGTTGATAAACCTTTCCCTATAATCCCCCGAACTCTCTGCAGCCTCTGGTTACCACTATCTGTTCTTTGAATTCTGTGGGATGAAAATTGTACATTTGGCAAATTAGTCAGATCATGCGGCAGTACTTACCTTTCTATGCCTGACTGTTTCACTTCATGTAACGGTCTCTAGTCCCATCCATGTTATCACAAATGATAGGATTTCATTCTTTTTATAGCTGAATGTTAGTCCGTGGTATATATGTAACCACATCATGCATTCTTTAGTTTTTCCTTTTTATTGGAACATTACAATTATACATAATGATGGGATTCTTTATTATATATTTGTTCATGCACATGATATAGCAGTACAATTTCATCAACATCATTCCCCAGGATTTTCCCTTTCCCTTCTCCCTCTTTCTCACCCTGGTACCTTTACTCTGCTGGTCTTTGATTTTCATGAGATTTCCCTCACTTTTCATTTTTCCTCTTTATCTTCCACATGAGGGAACACATACAACCCTTGACTTTGTGATTTTGGCTTATTTTTCTTAAGATAACGTTCTCAAGGTCCGTTTTCCTGAAAATGAAATCATTCATCTGCATGGCTGAATAAAACTCCATTGTGTATAGGCCACATTTTCTTTATCCATTCCTGCACTGATTGACACCTAGACTGGTTCTAAAGTTTGGCTATTGTGAATTATGCTAATTCACAGTTCTGCCAACAGTGTTTCTTTTTCTTTGCCTCCTTTCTAGCGTTTATTATTGTTAGCATTTTTTAAAGACAGAATAAATTTTATTTGCTGTTTTCATCTTGTTTTTGTTTTTCTGCAGCTTAGTTGTGTATGTGGTGCTGGGGTTTGAATGCAGATCCTTGCTCATGCTAGGCAAGTGCTCTTCCACTGAGCCTCCACTTCAGCATTATTGCTTGTAGTCTTGATGGTTGCTGTTCTAACTGGAGTGAAATGAAATCTCAGTTTTGATTTGCATTTCCCAAAATGTTAAAGATGTTAACATATTCCCATATTTTTTGGCCATTTATATTTCTTTTTTTTACAAGAGTATGTTATGTTCATTTGTCCATTTATTAATTGGCTTATGTGGGTTTTTTAATTCTTTGTATATTCTAGATATATGTCAGAAGAGGAGTTGGTAAAGATCATTATTTCCTGAGCTTTAGGGATACTATTGAGAAAGTCACTGCCTGTTCCTGTGTGTTGGAGTATTAACTGTGTATTTTCTTCTAGGTGTTGCATAGTCTCTGATCTAATTCCTATGACTTCAGTCGATTTTGAGTTGATTTTTGTGCAGGGTGAGAGATAAGGGTCTAGTTTCATTCTTCTGTATGTGAATAACCAGTTGTCCCAGTACCATTTGTTTAAAAGGCTTTCATTTCTCCCAGGTATATTTTGATACGTTTGTCAAGGATCAGATGACTATGTCTGTGAGGGTTTCTTTCTTTGTCTTCTGTTCCGTTGGTCTATTTGTCTGTGTTATGCCAGTACCATGTCTAGTCCTATATAGTTTGTGTTACTATACTTCTGTGATATAATACGAAGTCAGGTGTTGTGATGTCTTCAACATTGCTTTTTTGGATACAAATCATTTGGCTATTCTGGGTCTTTTATTATTTCAAATGAATTTTAGGACAGTTTTTTTTTTTTCCTAATTCTGTTAAGAATATATTGGTATTTTGGTGGAATTTCATTGAATTTGTATGTTGCTTTTGGTAGTACGTCTATCATAACAGTATTAATTCTGCATATCAATGCACATGGAAGGTCTTTACCTCTTCCGGCATCTTTAATTTCTCCGGTGTTCTCTAGCCTTCATTGTAGAGGTATTCCTATGCTATTGGGTTTGCCGTTGTTGGATTTTTTTTTTTAAGCCATCGTGAATGAGATTGTTTTTCTTATTTCTTTCTCTACAGGTTTATTATAGGGAAACTATGCATTTTTGTATATTTGTTTTGTAAACTGCAACTTTTCTAAATTCATTTATTAGCTCTAGTAGTGTTCTGGTGATGCTTTTTGGATCTTCTGAGTATAATATATCACCTGCAAACAGTAATAATTCGACTTCTTTCTGTACTATTTTTCTCTGATTTCCTCCTCTTACCTAATTGCTCTGGCTAGAATTTCTGGTACTGTATTGAAGAGTACTGGTAAGAGTGGACATACTTGTATTGTTCCAGCTTTTAAAGGAAAGGCTTTCGGTTTCCCCCTTTCACTGTAATGTTAACTTTGGGTTTGTCACATATAGCTTCATTATATTGAGGTAAGTGCTTTCTATTTGTAGTTTCTTCAGTGTTATTATTCTTTAACCAGCTGATGGACACTTATGTTGCTTCCATAAATTGGCTATTATGAATAGAGTTGTACTAAACATGGGAGTGCAGATGTCTGCTTGACATATTTTGTTTCCTTTGGAATTCTACCTGGTAGTGGGTTTGCTGGGCCATACAATAGTTCTAATTTCAATTTATTAGGAACCTCAATTCTGTTTTCCTTAATGGCTGTGCAGACTTACATTTCCACCAACAGTGTGCAAGGTAAGTTTACTTTCTGTGGTAGATACAGGTAGAGGAAAGGGGTCCTACCAAGTTCAGAAGTTTAGTAGGTACATTGTGTAACTACCATTACAATGATCTTTGTTCTGAGAGCTTGTAGTTTAAAACTGTGTTTCGTTCGAAATATGGCATTTGACTGCCTGTTGTTTTAAGAGTCCCCAGCTAAATTGGTGTTCTGGTCCCAGAGCAGCTAGCATCCTCCCCTAATGAGAAACGAAGACGAGCTGGACAAGGCTGTTGATAGCTTGGATTTTGTGGGAAACGTCTTTCACCTGGCAGACAGCCTAAGTCTAGTTGCCCAACCAGCAACCACAGGGTCCCTCATCTGGGAAACTTGTTTAAACTGGCAGACGCCTTTATGACTCTTTTCTGTCCTATGACCAGTTTATACCTGCCTTGACCATCACTCTGGCACGGGGAGACCCACCACATATTTTCCCTAGTAGCCCAAGGGAAACCAGTCTGGACAGCCCCTACTTCTTCAGATGAAAGGCACAGATTCAGTAACTGCCACAATAGGAAACCAGTTCAAAGATTTATTTCTTACAGATCTTATGCATAGAGGGTAGAGGATACAGTAAGTTCGAGGGGCAGACCTCTGTCTTTGGAGGACGAATGAAAAGTCTGGCAAAGAGACAATGGCAGTATATATAAAGGAGTGGGTTGTGTATCACTTTAAATTCTTGGGCAAATGCCTGAATGAACTGTTAAGGGAAGGGTGGGAAGGCAGGGGGCTGGGTCTGCTAGGTCGGAAAGATGCTTCCAAGTTCATATCTCTTATCTGAGCCATTGGGTGTGGTATTGATCTGAAAACTATATCAAGGCTGTCTGAGTCCTGCTTCTAGTACGATAAAGTTAAACTTGCATTTAGAATGGATGCCAAACTAATACAAAATTATAATTTACCATATACACATATAAATAGTTCCATATGATTGGCCTTATATTTATCCAAATAAAATTAGTCAAGAAATACAACAAACTTTATTAAAATATTCTAAATGATTTATTTTTAATGACAAAACATTCACATAGTCGTTCATTAATAATAGGCATTTATTGAGACTGTTGGGTACCAAACATCATATTAGGATTAACAGTTGAATAATTCATGGTGCTTGACCTTGTGAAGTTTATATTCAAGTGGGGAGGAAATGGAATTGATGTATAATTCATGTTCAGTCTTACAGTTTCTATGATAGAGAAGCAGAAGTTTGTACAACTTCAGTGGAACAAAGGCATATACCTGACAGGAACGTTTGGGAAGGTGCCCCAGAGTTGGCATCCCAGAGGCCCTGGAAGAAGCAGGGCGCTTCCCTGTTGGAAGTGCATGGTCTGCTCAGCAGACAGGGTGGTGTGCACTGTTGGTGCAACAGCAGGAGATGCAGCGAAGATGCCATGAATGGGTCTGGTGGGGACCGAGTTCCAGTCAATGTTCCTCAGGCCGCTGCAGTTTCTGCCGTGGAAAAGCGTCTGCCAAGCAAAACAGTCTTTTTTCCTGGCACGAATGTGCCCTCTACTTGATTCTCCTATCCATAGTAGATGCCAGTTCTAAGTCACATGAAGGTGGTGTACTGACTAGCGCAGCTCTGGTGTCCCACAACCGGAATGATGCGGTCGGGAGCATAGGGTGGTGGTGCTGTTCCTGGCAGGACAAAGAGGTTTGAACTTCATTTTTAGGCAACAATAGTATCATTGAAGGATTTAGCTCATAGCTACATAGTAGAATACTTCATTTTTTAAAATCTTAAAGAGATTTTAATTATATAAAGTTTAGAAAATTGAAATCCACAAATGATGTCATAATTTTATAAACCTAACGTAATTGTCATTAACCTTGTGGCTTGTGTCTCCATACTTTCTTCTGTGCTTCTCTATACTTTTAAAACAGAAATGAGATCTTATTGCATAACCTGGTATTTCATAACTTTTTTCTCTCTCAACATACTTGGATATGATTCCATATATTATTAATAGTACTCTATGACATTATTTTAAGATTTCATTTTGAATTGAATTACTAAAATGCATCCTAGATTTAACTAATTCCCTTTTGCTATTTATTTAGATTATTTCCAGTTTTTTTCATCTCATAATTACTACAATGAATGTTTAAAAGACAGTCCCAATTGTGTTTTGGAAATTAACTGGGGCTATTTAAAATTTAATACCTTTTCATTATCTTCAGAAGATTATTTTTTAGTCTCTTTTCTTTTTCTTAAGTTTTCTTTTTTCTTTTGGCACTCAGGATTGAAACCAGGGGTACTTTACCAATTAGCTACATCCTCAGTCCTTTTTGTTTTGTTTTGTTTTTGAGAAAATATGATTCTCCTCCTGCCTCAGCCTCCTGAGTTTCTGGGGTTACCAGTGTGTACCACCCTGCCCAGCCTGTCTTTTTTTTTTTTTAATTTGCTAAATATGGTCTTACAATTGGGAGGGAATCGTTATCAAACAATCAAGAACAGATGTATAATGACAGAGCAAGCCAAGGCTGATTCAGTTCCATGGTTTCCCCATGGTTCCATGTTTCCCCCTACTTAACCCCCGTGCTAATTGGATTTCTCATGGAAGTTGAAGGTTCCCCTCTGAGTTGATTCCTCCATATTCCCTCCAGTCTCCTTGAGATCCTTCCTATTCCTTCCCTCCCTACATCCCCCAGCATCCTAGGCAAGGTTCCCCCTGTTTGTGTAAAAATTAATACATGTTGGGGTAATTGTTAGGTTAGCCATTTATCATACTGTTTCCATTTGTATTCTAGCTTCCACAAATGAGAGAAAACATTTGGCCCTTGAGTCTCTGAGTTGAGGATATTTCACTTAGCATAATTGTTTCCATCTCTATCCATTTGGCTACAAATGCCATAATATGATTTTCTTAATATCCAAGTAGAATTCCATTGTATATGTGTACCAAAGTTTTTGAATCCACTCATCCAGTGAGGGGCATCTGGGTTGGTTCCATAGTTTAACTATTGTATATTGAGCTGCTATAAACATTGATGTAGCTGTGTTTCTATAGTATGCTGATTCTAGCTCTTTTGGGAAAATACCCGGGAGTGGGATAGCTGGGTCACAAGGCGGTTCCAGCCCTGATTTTTTGAGGAGTCTCCATAGTGTTTTCCAGAGTGGCTGTACCAGTTTGCAGTCCCACCAGCAGTGTAACAGTGTTCCTCTTTTCCCACAGCCCCTCCAGCATCTGTCATTGTTTGTATTCTTCATTTTTGCCACTCTGACAAGAGTGTGAGGTGAAATCTCAGTGAAGTTTTGATTTACATTTCTCTTATTGCTAGTGATACAGAGCATTTTCTCATGTGTTTATGGACTTTTTTGGACTTTGTCCATTGAGAAATTTCGTTTTAGTCCCGTAGCCCATTTATTGATTGGATTATTTGTGATTTTGGTGTTTAGTTTTTTTTTAATTCTTTGTATAGTCTGGATATTGGCCCTCTGTCTGAGGTGTAGCAGGCAAAGATTTTCTCCCATTCTGTAGGTTCTCTCTTGACACTCGTGACTAAATCTTTAGCTGTGCAAAAGCTTTTTAGTTTAATTGCATCCCATTCATTTATTCTTGACTTTAATGCTTGCTCCATGGAAGTCTTGTCAGGTTTTTTTCTTGAAAAAATAAATTTCACCCACATCATATTGTGTAAACTACAGTCACATTGGCGAGTCTCTTGGCAACTGGGCTTTCTCCCCATTGTAGGTTCTTCCTCTGAGCTCTTGATGAGAGATCATGTCCTCTTGCCTTATGCTACCATAGCATTTGCCATTTTTGTGTTATAAAACTCAATAATACTTCATAATAGTTACCTGTATAATTTCCTTTTCTCTGTTAGAGTCTAATCTTTGTGAGGGCAAATACCAAGCCTATCTTGTTATATTGTTCCCATTCTAAGCACAAAGGAAGTATGTGGTAGCTTTTGAAGAAAATTGAACACAAGATGAATAGAAGCTTCAGGAAAAAATGAGCAGAAGCTGAAATACAAATAAATAAGTCATCTCCTAGGTCCCCTTCACTTTGTAGCCATAGTGAATGATGTGTTTTGTGAGAAGGAAAATGGAGCATGTTTCAATCTGATAAAGACGGAAACTGCAAGACCACAGGTCACTATTGCGTCCTAGTGTGTATTTCTGTCTTTCTATAAAGAAAGAGATAAAATACTTAGAGAAATTGGCATATGAATTAGTTTCTTTTCTAGTTACCTTTTTTTCAAAGCAAGAAAGCCAAGTCTCAAAATGCCTTCCCACTCGCTCGGGATAATTAAGATGAAAACAACAATTACATAACTCATTGGAGCAGAAAAGAAACTTTCAAGTGCAACACCTTGAAAGTGGTGTTCACTGTGGACCCTGTGAAAAGGTTTGCAAAGAAAGTCCCTTCATAAGCACTGCAGAGCTCAGCATGTTACAACCTGATGCTGGAACAAGAGGGAATAAACCAGGAATGAAAAGAAAAAAAAAATGGAGCAGGAAAGAATTGAGTAAACACAAATTAGGTTGTCTGTGGGCATAGCTTTTAGATGACAGAAATTTTGATTTCTGTTGTTGGAGAGTTTCCGCCCCCCTCCTCCATGCACAGTGACATTGGAGAAGCTGTCCCCTGTGTGGGTGGAGGAGAAGGAAAAGTATGACTATTTGCCCTTTTATATTTGATGGCCTTCTGGTGGTTTGTCATTTGAGATTATGAGGACAGGAGATAGGAAAGGTTTTATTTAATTCTTAAAACTTTTTCTCATTGGAAGCTTTATTATCTAATCTGTAGATTTTATAGAAAGCTGTTTGCATATTTAAGCTAATGGAAAGAAATCTTCAATGGAAAATCAAGAGCAGGTAATTTCATGTCCTTACCACCTAACATAGTAGCGGCTCAGTGAGTATGTCCTTAAAAATGCAACTGCATTTGGGTACATTCTGTAGATTTCAAGAGTACTATGAAAAACATAATATGTGATATACATATTTATATATAATATTATATATGCATATAAGTAAGTGGTTGTTCATGAAAGCTGTCTTGTTGTAAATACTCCTGAGTGAAGGAGAAACTTTGAAATCCCAGGTAGTTTTCTTTTATGGACATGATGAAGTGCTGGAATATAGGTGGTGATGAGATGTGCCTGTTAGAAACAAGAATCACTTCTACATCTGTAGCCATTCACTTATTTATAAAAGTAAATTTCTTTGAGATTTTAACCTCCATTCTTACTTCCTATGTGTGGCTTTGAAGTAGCAAATCAAGTCTTTTATTCTCTAACCATATTTTTTATAATTGTACATTTTACATTTCTATGCAAGTAACTTTGAGACCATTCATTTGAACAGGGTTTTTTTTGTTCATTTAAAAGAGATATTAAAGAATTGTGCCCAGTATGGAAATTGAGGTAAAATGACATTCAATGATGTGCTTACGCCTTCATACAAATTCTATGCCAAAATGAAAGCTGGGACTGAACTGCAGATTTTTCTAGTTCTAGTTCTCCTGGGTGGATATACCAATAGCAGTGAGTCAGCAATCTTTCTTATATGACTTTACTAATAAAATGAGGAAGTGTTTAAGAGATTGGTTACAGTTTTTCACAGTATCTGTGAAGTACTTAAATATCATAGAGTAACAAGCATGAAAGTATGACTTTTGTTTTCCCCTCCCTTTCGTATTTACTCTTAGTAGAACTTTCATCCCAAGATGTGCTTTGTGAATCCCAGAAGTTTGTCACGTTCTTTACCTCTAGTAGGGGTTACAACTTCAGTTGACCTCTGTATCAGTATCAAGCAAGATCAGAAGTAGTGTGTTCCAGGTAATATGAGCCACTGTTGCATCTAAGAGAATAGATACCCAGAGGCAACTCTCAGGACAAAATGTCAAGAGGGATTAAGTCCCTATGTATAACAATTCTTTCTTCCCAGCTCTCTTCCATAGCTCTCATTGCCTGAGAGAGCCACCAAGGGCAAAGTAACAAGAATGTAGGCTATGACATTTAAAATTCTACTTAAAGAAAAAGCACAAAGAGTCTTTTTTTTTTTTTAAAGAGAGAGGAGGACAATGAGAGAGAAAGAAGCAATTTGTTTTTTAGTTTTTTCATGTGACCCTCATTCCTCTGACACTTGGTTGTGTACGTGGTGCTGGGGTTTGAACTCGAGTACTCACGCATGCAAGGCAAGTGCCACCACTCCAGCCCCAAGGAGTCTTATTTTTAAGCCATGACATTACAGATATGAAATTTGCTCATAAATGTCACCTTTGTACAATATTGACCTAACCTGTAAGATTGTTTTGTTTCAGAAGGTGGTCTGACTTTAATTATTAAAAAAAATAGAAGTGTTTGTCTTGCCTGACAAGTGTATTATAGGCTCTACAGGGTTGGAGGTTAGGCTTGTATCTAAGAATAACCATTTCTCATTTTCTGCTTTCTGGGGACCTTCGCTGAGAGCATTATTGAAGGACTGTCACAGGTGGTCAGAGATAAATAGAAGAAGGGCCACAGAGAACTGGGATACTATCTGTTTAATAAGGACTCATAGCAGTTTAGTACTTTCTATTGTCATTCATCATCTAATGAGTGCAAATAAAATCAAATGGTGAAAATTTAAAGTAGCAATGACACTATTTCAATATATAGCAAGTTGTGTTTGCTAATTTTATTCACTGAAAATGTTATTTATACTATGTGTTCCTTGTAATGCTCATGGTAAATTCAGCCTGTACCACTTTTTAAAGAAACTTAAAACTCTTCAAAGTAGCACTTTATTAAAGACCATTTAATAAAATTTACAAATACACCAGTGTTATGTTTCAGACACTATCAAAAATAATATGATAGATGCATATGCACTTACCATTAAGAATAAATACGTCTTAACAATTTTACCTTTTGTTAGTTCCTAATCAAAAGGTTCCTGTTTCCTTAAATCTCCATCAATGTTTAGTATTATTAATGTATAAGTTTTACCAGCATGAAATGTATAGAATAGTGCATTGTTTTAATTTTTCCCCTAACAATAAATATCTAGAGTCAGTATTTTATCACTTGTAATTTTTTTCAGTTTCTCTTTTCTGTTCATATTCTTTTCACAAGTTTTTCATTGGACTTTTTATTTTTTCTTCTCCTTTTTAGCAGTTCTTTACACATTTGGACACTAATCTTTTTGTTATAACTACATGCATCTACTTTTTATGATTTCTTTTTCAAAGTTTAAATTTTAATGGACAAATGTGTTATTCTCTGCTTTTATTATGTTTTTTGTCTTCAAGCAGTCTTTCTCTACCTAACATAATGGTGGTATAGCATATTACCTTCTAAAAGCTCTAATGTTTTCCTTTCACATTTCAACCTCTGTTCCAACTGGATGCATAAAAGACTTCTAGCCTCTCTGATCTCTTCCAGTGTTCTATGTCTCTATTTCTAGAGTTTTAATTACTATGCTTTTTTAGTAATTATAATAAAAAGCATTTTGTGCTGAGATTACTTGGTATTATCATTATCATACATACATATTTTCTTATTTTTGCTATATTGAGAGCCACGGGAATGTTTTAACTTATGCAGACTAGGCTAATATAAATACTTTCTCTTAATAAAGGTGGACTCGGGGCTGGAGTGGTGGCTCAGCGGTTTCGGAGCTTGCCTTGTAGGCTTGAGGACCCGGGTTCAGACCCCAGCACCGCGTGCACAACTGAGTGTTGGAGCAACTGGGGCCATGTGAAAAACTAAATGAAGTTGTTTCTCTCTTTCTCTCTCTCTCACTGTCCCTCTTTCTTTAAAAAAAAAATAAATAAAAAAAAATAATAAAGGTGGACTCAGTGAAGGGACAAACATCTATCGATCCAGACCATGCGCCAGGCATTGTACCAAGTGCCTCTATGGAAATTTTGCACAAAAGCCTCCTTGGTAGTATCCATGTCACTGTGTCCAGACATAGAAGTGACACATCTATGGGACTCAGCCTGAGGCCTGTTTAACACAGAGCTGTGATCCTGACCATTGCCCTGTGCCTCCCTCTTGGACTCCTCTCCATAATTTATTGCACACACACAAAAAGGGACATAATGCTTTCAGTCTGAGTGACTTCTTACTGCAGGGGACTTAACCAAACCTGAGCCTCCTTACTTCACCTGATACTGAAAACTCCAGCACCTCAGCCACGCTTGTGTTTCAACCCTTCATCCCCATAGCCATGGAGCCTTGTCCCCCAGACGTGTAACATTTCTAAAATACTATATTTCTGCTCTCACTCCAGCTTCTGAGACCTCCTGTCCCTCCACCCATCTGCTGATTTCTGCTCCTCGGTTCCCTCCCATGTTTCCTTCCTTGCCTAATCAGGTCCCTTTCGGGGGCTCAACACTGGAGCCCCTGTTTTGCCAATGTCTGGATCAATCTGCTGTCACTTACCTAGTGGAAATGCAGAGTCGTGCTAAAGAGTATCACTCAGAGGGACTTGCCTTCTTAAATAAAGTGCCAGTGAGATACCCTTCCCTGTATCTGGCCAATGCCTGCTCACACTTCAGTTCTAGCTTTGAGGCTCCTTCCCTTATGGCCTCAGATCTTGCTGGTTTCAGTGTCACTGCTCAGTGCTTCCACAGCAACGTGTTGCATGGTCATGGTGTGTGGGAGGGTGTGTTCACTTTCTGCTCTCCTCTACTGGACACTTAGCTTGGAGGGAAAGTACCTAGAGTATTTAGAGGAGGGGAAACAGGCAACAGTGAGTCAAGGAATCAACCAGACTTGTAGTGGATATGTTTTAAGCAGCTGTGGACTCCACGCCATTGTGTTCAGGGGAAAATGCTTATAACCAGTCAAACTGCTTTCATACTTACTATCTCAGTTTTTGGCCAAAAATCATCATTTAATCTTAGTTAATTTGGCAGAATATTGTATATGCTATAAGACTTTCTATTCAGGAAATAGAAAAAAAACAAAAGTAATTTGGAACTCGATGGACAGCTAGATGTATCTGGTGTAGTGGAAACGTGGCTCCTGAATTGATCTCTGATGACATATTCCCTAGACATTTCCTAGGATTTTGAGAAGTAAAGCACGCTTCTTCAGTTGTTCAGATAAACATTCTGATTGCTTTTTTGTATTTTTTATTTTTTTGTTAAATTTCGTGTTTCCCTGCCCTCTTGGTTATTTAATTAAATGTGACAACAGAACAGCAGAAGTCACTGCCCAGGTTTATATTCCTTAATGAGTAAATCAAAGTGCTTCTAAGAACAAATGTCAGGAATTTTTAAATCTTTGAAGATAATAGGATAAAGAAATATTAACTTGGTTGTATCACATATTGATGTTTAAAAATTCACATTAGGCTGTCTTGAAGTAAAAAATTTTTAAGATTAAATCATTCACTATAATGAAGCTTCTACCACATGCCAAGCCATGTGCTATGGGTTAACAGAGCAAAATGATTAGTCATTAAAGACAAAAATAGTTTGTGATTCTGAAATGGATAAAATAGCTTTTATTATATACAGATAAAAAATTTATAGAAGAGAAAATTAGAATTCTACCATCACGAGGTACATTCCCTAGCTTGAAGGGCAAAATACAGTATCTTTGCTGTTGAATCTTGAAAAACAAATAAAAAATGCTATAGCTAGTTTTCTCGAAAGGGTTAGGGCCCCACGGTAGACTGGATTAAGGGACTCAACAAATGTGTATTTATTGGACAGAAAGTTACTAATTAGTATTATTCCGTAGAGCCAATACTCAAGTGCAAATTTCTATGAACTATTCTTTTCTAAACAGAATTGTGTCTACATTTTCTTGTACTTGAGGTCAGACCTTTTCCTGATATCAACTTCATTCATATTTGATGCTGAATTCATGTATATCAAATTATTTTGACATATACTAAGCTAAACTATAGAAAACTACCTTTTTCTTAGTTCAAAAACAGTTCACAGCCAATTTGTATGGTTTAACTAGTCAATGAAATGGTTTAACCTAAGCACACATCTGTGATGGGATAAACAATGGGGGTACTGGCAAAGGGAGAGTTTTCCATGTTGTTGTCTTGGAAAATATTTTTCTTAATGGAAGATGGAGGATAAGATAAATGAAGCAACTATACTCCATATTAGAACTCAGGAAAAAGTCATTAGGGTCAGAAATTTGTCATAGTGAATGAAGACAGTGAAAAATCAGTAAGTTTGATTTTAGAATGGTAAGCCATATTAGTATGCTATGTGCTCTATGCATGTATTTTATAAACTGTAGTTACATGTGAACTGTGTGCCAGGTGTCACTGATGTTTTAATTGAGAAATGAGGCAGAACTAAAAGTTCTAATTCAGTATGTGTTTCTTATACATAACCATGCTTTCACCACTGTAACTGCTTTCCAGATGATTCATAGCTTCTTGGCACCATTTCTTACTATTTTAACATTTGTATTTTTCTTTGTAGTTCACAGTTTACATTTTAATAATTATTACTTTTATATATTTATTATACCCATAGAATGTAGGTACCATTCGTTATCATTTTTCAGATGATTATAGAGGGGTCATGTGTCTAACCCTTTAATCTAGTTATTATACTACATTTGAACAAGTTGGAATGTTAATTTTGATATGTAAGGATGATGTAAGAAGCAGTTTATGTTGAAAATGTTGGGAAGCTAAAACCTTTGGGAGAGAATTAGACTAACCATAAGGAAGTTAGGGAAGAAAAAGGAGGACGGTCAGGAAAAGACATAGTCATTTTTCAGTTAATTAGAAAAGGAGGAAAAAACTAGGTTTTGAAAGATAAATATCAATACTATTCCTAAAATCAGTATTCTACTCAAGTTTCAAATATTTTAAATGCACTAAATGGCAAATTCCAGAAGCATGTAGATGAATACCTTAACTTAATTAGTATTTCCAGCCAGTTCATAGGAAGGAGGCAGAATATGTATGACCAATATGATAATCTCAGGGCTATAGAGATTTTTGACACTAAATTTCTGAACTTATTATAATAGATTTATGGGTCGGTTGTTGATTATAAAACTATCATTCTCATTGAAAAATGTTGAATCTGATTCTTTCCCAGCTTTCTTTGGGAAAACGATTTATTCAGTAATTGTTAAAATCTGAAACAACAACATATGACCTCATGTTTCCCGCCCAAGACGCTGCCCTCATTGGGGGACGGAGCCCTGTTGGTTTTAGCTGAGTCCATGCAACTGGACTTCAGTTGTTTTGCTGTCCGAGTTACCAGTCAGATATTTTGATGGTGATGGATCCTCAGAGTCTGAATGTGGATCCAGAAATTTTCAAACACTGAATAACTTGGAAGTTCAAGTTAATATTTTCTGTGCAGTGCTGTTTTATAAAGAGTCTGCTCTTCTGTTTCTCCTGTGTCCTATTTCACGAGTTTATTTTAGAAAAGTGTTCTTAAGGAGGATGAAGGCATTGTTCAATTTATGTGTGTGATTATGCAGATAGTTGAAAAATCTCTGACCTAAGGCTTCCCTAGTCTCCTAAAAAATGGCACATCAAAATGATTGTGCCGTCATGTGGTTTCTCTGAAACTTTGCCAGGAAGAATACCAATTGCAAATGCTCTTGACTTTAACTTACAGATCAATAAACTGCGTCTGAACAAATCTGAACCGTTTGGGAATGTATCTGAATATGCTTGTGGCTGCTCAAACAGGTGTTTTACAGGAAGGAGGGGAGGAGAGACAGATTGACAAAAGCAAGAAAATGAAACAGCTGACGAAATAGGAATAAAAGTTGTTTTTTAAAACTATAGATGATAAAGGTCACCAAATTTAAAGCATGTTTAGGTTAAGTATAAATTGAGTGTCATTACTATTGAGTTTAAAGATGCATTAGCAATTTTACACAAAATTGTAGTTTTATATATATAATAAAACCATAAACACTTAAGTCAAAACTAATTGTAGTTATGTAGTACCAACAAAAACTGAATATTTTATTAATCACTGGATTTGATCATTAAAATACTGTTTGCCACTTAAGTGGTACAAATATACAAAAAGGAAAGGAGATAGATCATAAGTAAACAGATAACTCTGAATTACGAACATATGGACTGTCTTATTTGCTGAGGATCTGGAGAAACTATTAAGAAGCTCATCATAACTAAAAGGAATGAGCAAGTAGGAGATTGGAATAGAATGCAGCTGGAGAGTTATCAGAGATAGTCTTGCAGATGATGGCCAGGAGTTCAGATTTAATTGTAAATGTAGTAGGAAGGGTTTTAAATAGAATGTTATTATATTCATATTTTTTAAAAAATCAGGCTGCTTTGTGTGCAGGGTGATCAACTATTATAAAAGAGGACAAGGGAAGGGCGTTTAGACAATGCTGGGAGGTAAAAGTGAAGGTGAGATGAAATGGTTTTGCTAGAGAGATACTTGGAGGTATGAGTGTGCGTGACATGCATTTGGAAGGTTTTTTTGTGGGGGGTGGTGGGGAGAAAGATCAATGTTTCTTCCTTCTATCTTTAAAAAAAATTTTTGTCAGGTGAGGTAGTGCATGCCTATAATCCCAGTGGCAGGGGAGGCTGAGGCAGGAGGATCACTTATTTAAAGCCAGCCTCAGCAATCCATCAAGGCTCTCAGCAACTTAATGAGAACCTGTCTCAAAATTTAAAAAAAAATTTTTTTTAAAGGACTGGGAACGTGGCTTAAGGGTTGAGTGCCCCAGGGTTCAGTTTCCCTGTACAAGAAAAAAATTATTGAGATAAAGAGTTCAAATTTTTTCATTAAGATGTCACAGTCTAGACTATGAATTCTTCATCGAGCCTGTATATAAACGGGTACTTATGGTCCGGTACATGTTATTTTGAATTAGCTAAATGAAAATTTTTAGTATAGTAAGTGGTTTTGAATCAATAAACATGAGTATCTAAAAAAGTCTGTAAGGCACTTAGGACATTATGGTAGGTGTGTTCGTTTATTTGTGCAGCTACAATAGAACATCATAAACTAGGTATTTATAAACAGCAGAAATTGATTTTCCAGTTACAGAGATTGAGAAGTCCAAAGTCAGGGTGCTGGCAGAGTATGTGGTGACACCCAGCTTCCTGGTTCATAGACTATCATTTTCGTAGTATCCTCATTGGTGGCAGTGAGCAGGCTCTCCAGCATCTCCTAGGAGTGCCCTAATCCCATACACCAAGGCTTCAGGCCTATAAACTAATCACCCCCAAAGGCCAAAGGGCCTACCTCCTGATACCTCCATACTAGGGATTAGGTGTCAACTTATGAACGTGTGGCATAAGCATTTAGTCCACAGTAGATTTCTTGGCAGAAGTGATGCTTGAGTTTTAAGGAGTGGGAGGTCAGACTTTAATTTCGTCCCATGGGTATGGGGCATGATGTATGTGTGCACAGTAATAGGACATACCATGAGAACTTTATGTTCACTCAGTTTCAAGTAATGTAACAGAATTATTGTAGAAACGGTATAATGAAAAGGGCCAGACCCTCAAGATTGCGTATGATCTATTGTAAATGTTACCCTTTGCTTTCTGCAGCTTTGCTGTTTTCCTATCTGTCAAGTACTCCCAGCTCATGTTTATGTTTCAGCTTGATTGTTAAATTTCACCCCACCCTAAATGCTTATAGCCTTTTCCTCAGGCCTTAGACCGGACCTGCTCACCTTCCCCTTAAGTTCTCTCACCCCTATATCCTAGTCACTCTAATCCAGTTTTTTTCTAAATGCATTTTAATAATATTTAAATTTGATTTTATATCTTTTATTCATTTGCTTTTGTGTTTGTCTTTTTCACTAAAATATAAGGTTTATAAAGAGTGGACATGGTAGTCTTTTTTCCCCCAATTCCTAGATAATGAAAGATCTATAAATACTTGTTGAGGAAATGAATTAACCCATACAACAAAGAAAGAAATGAGGCCATTGCAAAGTGTCTTACTCGATTTTACTTTTATTGAGTTCTTATCCCTCTGACATCTTTATGATGGGATTCTTCCATTTTTCTTTCTTTTTCTCTCCCCCACACTTTTTTTTGTTTTGTTTTTGGTACTGGGTATTGAACCCAGGAGTGTTTTACCACTGAGCTACATCCTCAGTACTTTTTTTTTTTTTTTTTTTTTTTGAGACAGGGTCTTCCTAAGTTGTTAATGGCCTCACTAAGATGCGGAGGCTGGCCTCAAACTTGCAGTCTTCCTGCCTCAACCTTCAGAGTTGCTGGGATTGGAGGTTTGTGCCACCACACCCAGCTAAAACATCATTTTGACTGCAGCAAAGAAACATGCTCAGCTGCTTTTGGGGGATAGTTGCCTCTGTACCTGGAGGTTTAGAAGACAATCCCAAAATTCATATCAGTGCTCCCTCAGGATCTTGATGCTTTCCACAAAGGAAAGTCCAGAAGACTTTGAAGAATTCTTTCTGGACCAACAGTTCTGGAAACTAACATCCTAGTAATCTTATCTTTTAGGAGTCAGCAAGTATTGTGCTCTGCTGACCTATGCATCTGTCTATTGCTTTCATGTTCTGTTAGAGCAAATCTGATCATCTGGTTTATCCTCCTCCAGTATGAACTGCCCATTTGACGTCTCCATTTGTCTCCTCTCCAGCCACTGATGTCTCACGTGTCCGGTCCATTTGTTGCAATCTTTGGTTTAATCACCATCTATGAAACACTTGGGTGTGCTCAGCCATGCAGTATGATGTGGTTTAAGTGATTATAACTTTATGGCAATAGAATTACATGTGGCCACTTGTCCCACAGATCCTCAGGGCTACGTGTAGATATGTCAGCCTCAGAGTTCCATGGACTGTCCAGTGCAATGATTTTTTTTTTAAGTTGGAGGCTTTTGAGACTCTGGTTTAGAATATACCAGCATGAATTACTATTACCTTCCTCTTAGAATTAAGCAGATCTTGGGGAGTTCTCACTCTTTCTCCACTGGAAGGAAAGTTCTATCATTCCTTTGCTGCTTCCCAAGATAACACTGGATGGCCAGGCAGCAGGAGGTGTACCTCAAATCATGCTCAAACATGTATCTCTATCAAAAGGCCTCTGTTCTGTCACAACCTCGTTCCCTGTAGGCTGCCTGCAATAGGGGCATTGAACTAGGAGTCATTTGAGTTCTTTTTCCATTTCTGCTCTTAACTAGCTTTTTAATGGTAGATGACTTATTTACCTCGTTGGTTCCTTGTTGTATAATATGAAAAATCGGTGGTTAGACTCAGCAGTGATAGACTCATTTGAGTTTTTGTGATTATGTTCTTTTTCTGTCTTAAAAGATGATGATGAGATAGCTCAGGGATGTGGTTCTCAAACTGAGCTTACATTCCTGGGAATGGTTGTTTACTAGGAGTCTGCTAAACCCATGATGTGTTCTCCTAGAGCTTTGATTTTATTTAAAGATTTTAGGGAAAATCTATTTTTCTTTACTAAAATGTCCAAAAAATGATAAGATAGAATGCTAAATTTGTGTGGATTTTAAAGTTATATGAAAATTCATAGTTCCTTTATACTTGGTAACCTAATAGCATCTTTTTAATAAATTAAGATTTAAAAACCTTCCAAAAGGCATTATTGTATCTTTCACTCTTGATTCACAATTCACTAATATTCTAATATACAGTACCAAAGAGTGATTAGTCAGTGTTTGTAAAGTTGGAGGAAGGCTTCTATGCCTGACCCTTGTTTTTATATGAGCAATAACT
Organism: Aplodontia rufa; assembly: GCA_004027875.1. Taxonomy (NCBI): domain Eukaryota; kingdom Metazoa; phylum Chordata; class Mammalia; order Rodentia; family Aplodontiidae; genus Aplodontia; species Aplodontia rufa. The sequence continues at coordinate 28,919 of PVKS010001841.1, forward strand.
GTTTCTTCCATTTGACTCATCATTGTTGATAAAAGTAAAGTAGGCTTCTCTGGGTGAAAATTTTTAAAAATCATTGATGCAAAGTGTTCCCTTTGTGAACAAATGGTTCCTTAGACTAGTTTGTTTTCCACCAAATTGTCTGCTTCTGTCATAGCAGATGGTTTCCGTTCTGAGGCTCCTTTGGCTTCTCCGGGAAGACCAACCAGTGAAGGAAAGAGCAGTGGATACTTGGAAGGAGCCCTGTAAGGTGTGACGTGCAGGGCCAGTATGGCACCCCATTCCACTGAGCCTGCTTGTCAAGAGTTCAGGCTTAACTTGTGGATCAGTATCGGGAAGGACCCAGATGTGAAAGAATTGAAAGGGAGTTTTGTGGGCATGATGCCAGATGGCACTTAATTTCCTTGTAATTGTCTCAAAGGTGCATTTGGCCATGGTGGATGTTGGTCATGGTCCTTCGTACATGTGCCCACAAAAATGAGATTCCAATACCTGGCTAGGAAATTTATGGGGAAAAATGTATATATATCTTTAAATATATAAACTTATATGTTTTTGTTAATATATAAATATGTATACATACACATGTATAGGTATATATATATATATAAACACACATATGCGTATATATGAAGGATCCTACTCTAGACTTTTTGAAATAAAATTTCCTAAACTCTTTATGGATAGGAATATTTTTATGAAAGTTCCCACTGCACAAGTGTATTGCTGCTTTCACGTTCACCCGTCGGTTCAGTGGACTGTCGCCTGTCTGAAGACAGGAACCTTGCCTTTGCTCTGTTGTGACCCTGCTCTGCCCAGCACTTTGCAGTCCTCAAGACACAAGAATGAATGTGTATGTTATACTTGTGATCAGTTTCCCAGGATAAACCAGCTACATCCTCTGGCATCTTATAAAACTAATTATTTTTAATGTGGCTCTGTTTAGATTTTAAATTAGGCCTCAGAGGTAAAGGGCCAGCCCATTATTGACAGCATATTTATCTAGTTGGCAGAATTCTCCTTTGGGATATTGTCCCGGGGAAGCCTGTTGCATCAGTGTGGTGATACCAGCATCCTGAACAGATCCTGATCTATATTGTAATAGCCACTCTTCCTGCCCTGTTTAGACAACACAACAGGTGATACTGGCACAGCATACTGTCAAGGTCATTGAAGTTTGAGGTTAGTTTAAGTGAAAATTATTAATGAAATAGTTTGTATGTAGTAAATTTTACAGTAGAATTTTATCTAGAATTAACATTTTTATAAAGCACTTTTTAAAATATTTTCTTGCCATGTGTCACTTTTTTCTTTTCCTTTTTTTGGGTTTTGTGTTCCATGTGACTTTAGTTTTATTTAATCAGAACTCCCTATTACCAGAGTGTAACTATCATTTGAGTATTGGCAATTCTTCTGTGTATTAATCCTTCAAACATAAGGTTGACTTGAGGACTTTGATTTAAGACCTAGCATAATTACTAGGGTGAAAAAAAATTCAAAGGCAAAATTGTTCCCAAGTTAAATATAAAGGGTATGGATGATAGGTTTACAACAAAGCATCTGTTGTAGTGAATGAAACAAATATTTGTCAGGAGATCTAATTTTGGCTGAACCATTTCATTCATACTCCTTAGATAAAGGGAGTAAGATGAAAATTATGATTATGTAAAGTTTTGGGAATTTCCAAGATTGGCCAAATATGTTAAGATTACATGAGATTGTTTTGCACGCAGTGTCTGAAGGTAGTTGCTTAGATTTGGGTGAACAGCACCACGACTGTGCTACATCTGTTGTAAATGTGGTTCTGGAGCAGAAAGAAACTTAACAACCACTGAGTCAGTGTTTTCCCAAGGAGAAAGAAGTGGATTTCTGTGAGTTGTAAGTTTGTAATATAATGAAAAACATATTTTTGATTATTTTTGAAAAGATGACCTTTGGCTTTTTGTGATTAATCAGTGTTGATGAGGAAAGCTAAGTTTATACTCTTAGAGTCCATGCTGTTTTGCCTCTCAAAATCTCTTGAAGCATGGATAGCCAAAGGAAAATGTGATTTTTTTTTTTTTTAAGAACTAGGGATTTTCAGCCTGAACAAAGTTTGAAAGACTAGCCTATAAAAAGGAGATTTGCTTTCTTCAGCATAATTCCAGATGGAAGGAGGCATGTCAATGGAGAGAGGTTATGGAGAGAGATATTTTAGTAAGTTTCAAGGAAACCTTGTTAATAAACTGTATGCCACAATGTGCTAGTTGTCATGGGGACATGTGGTGAGTGTTCTGTCCTGGTCATTTTTAAACTTGGGTTAAAACCTGTCAGGCATATTTTATAAGGGAAGGAAAACCTATACTAAATCAACAGAAAATGGCTATTCAGAATATGAGCATCTGTAAATCTAATTTCTTCCCTGTTCTTGATCTCATTTATGAGGTGTAATGCCTGCTGTGGCAGTCGACTGTGTTAAGTATTACATTGATGGCTGAGCACTGACTTGAAGTTTAACTCTTTTTATTTTAATTGCATTTTAAATCTTGGTTGATAGCATTATGGTTGCAGTGATATTACTGTGCTTTTTTTTCTTTTTGGTAAAAGGAAGGGGCCCTTTTGGAAAGCAACTGTTTGTCCTACTGGTGTTTGTAGAGCACCTTCTGTATGCTAGCATCAGAAGCAAGGGGCAAAGTGTCAGACGACTTTGTCACTTTGCCCGTATTTCATTCCTTTTGTCCTTTGATCTCTATAGTCCCGAATCCCTAACAACGAATCATGTTAGAATAGAAAGCAGTTAGAAATAGTCAAAGCTTATCTAACAACCAAACTGTAAATTTCATTATATTTTAAACTCACAATGTGTCCTATGAAAGAAATGCATATGAATGGACTAACAATTCTTTGCAATTCTTTATGGATGAATCGAGGCTGGTTACAGTGTCATTTTGGCTATTACCTGGACTCAACCGTAATTCCTAAGAATGGTTACACATTTTTGTTTTAGGAATGAGGTTAACAACTTATTTACACTGTTGTTCTATTAAATAATCTTCCCAAGTGGAGCGTATAACAAATAGTAATAGAAGAAAAGTTAGAGTAAATGAAAAATGAGAAATAAATGGTGTTGTAAAAGCAAAGTCCATCATTGCTACCTTGCTGTAAATAAATTACATCTGATTTTTTGACCAGACTATATTAATACATGCACCTTTTCCATTTTTAATTATGTGATTTACTAGGCCGTGTGTCATGGCCTTCCATCTAAACAGTCCTGAGTCGGTATTGTTCCGTGCTTAATGTCTTACAGCCTTGTATGAATCCTGGCCATTTCTGTATTACGATCTCTCATATATGTTTGGGGAGTGAAATGTCATCACAGTTAACTGATTTTCCCCCCAAGTTTTCAAACATTTCTTCATGATAATGGCTAACCTGGGCATGTTGACAATAAAGAACTGTCATTCCCGTCATGTGTCACATGTACATGACACTGAACCTTTTATCCTGGAGGATCTTGGCAACAGACAACTGCAGGAAAGGGCAGGGCTCTCACCTGGCCCCAGGATTTGAGGCCATATGGTCCATTTCAGGTTTGAAAACGCTTCTCTCCTGCCTTCAGCTTCTATTTAAAAATTGGCATAATACCAAAATTACCTAGGGAGTTTATTATCTAATATCTGTTGCCCAAATGAGATATTTTCCATCCCCTGGAAATGCTCGATAAAATGGAGACAAACCCCAGCTCTGACCCCCAAATATGGAATACCAACCATGCAAACCAGAGCGCATTTGAAAAATTCTTCTTCATCCTCTTTCGCATATTGAGCTTTCAAATCAATTGTTGTGTGTATGAGATGTTTAGATTTCATTTTAGGTTAACAGTAGCAATTTAATAGAATGTGTAAAATAAGCTCTCTATCCTCAAAGGCATTTGCAGTGTGTGGAGAACAAGTCTGATAAACACTTCAGCCAGAAGAGTTCTCTTGTGGAGTGTTGTTTTTGGGAAAGACAATAAAGGCTGCTGTTTGTGTGAGCCCTTGCCACCTTTTAGCATCTGGAGGGGAATCACTCCAAGAGAGATGTGGGATTAAAGTTATCCCTCCAGGGATCTGTGGCACAAGAACTGAGGCCAAGGGGTGATGCAGCAGCTCCTAACATGCCTCCGCCACTAATTGGGGTGAAGGATGCAGTGTGTTTGAGCCTCATCTGGTGATGGACTGACTGATAAGAAAGTGTTGATGAAAGCTTCTCACTTCTGTCTAATTTATAGCAACATTTGTTTTCCCCTCGCTGTGATGGCTGTTGAAAAGGATTTCGAGGTCTTTATTGAACTCTTTGCTGGAGCACTTCATGTAGTTATCGAAGCCTTTTCTAGGTGACTTGGACATCAAGAACCAAATGACAGTCATTCATCCTCCTTAATGTACTTAGTGCCGCATTTTCATGCAGGCCCGTAGTCAATCATTAGAATAAAAATTCCTGAAGTGTAATAAGCAACGGCTTAAATTTTGGAATGTGCAATAAATACCATGTTCATGAGTGATCTCTCTCTTAAGAGGGAGCAGTTTCACCTCTAAATGAAAAAAGTGACTCCGAGGTTGTCCATTTGTGACTAATATTGGTGCAATTAGGTCTCTGTGCAATGGAAGCTGCTGTTCTCAAAAATGAAATATTGAACTGAGGCCTTCATTGAACATTCAAAGAAATACAAAGGAAGGGATGGATCTGTATTTCAAATATTGTTGATGCTATTGGCTTGGACACGTTCCCTTTATTGGGTCTGTTTTGCAAGCCTAAATTTGAGCCTGAAGAGTTTCTGCATATAAATGTCTTACGCGTTGCAGTGGCACATCCATCACCTTTTTGCTTTTGAATTACGAAGATAACCTTAAGATACATACGAGCCTTAGACTGGGCACCGTGATACATACACAGAAAGGGTGAGCCTCCTTACTGATGAAATCAGCCAATGCCCGAGAGGAAAGTAATAGGCAGAGTTGATGAAAAAATTGATTCTTTTCCATTAAACTGTACGTGATGTGTTTTTTATGAAACAGGCATCAACTGAAAGAGAAATATTTTTTTAACTACAAAGAGATTGATGGTGAGGGAGAGGGAAATTATATAAGGGATCAGGGGATAAATACCTGTCTTACTCCATTATCATCTCAAATAATGAGAAATTTGAAAAGCATTCCATTGGAATTACTTCAAATGTTTACTTGGACTTGGTATTAAAATGTTTTAATGTTAATAACCATTCTTTCTTTCTTCCCTTTTTTTTTAAGCACATTTAGACTTCACACATCACGGCTTTCCCAAGTCTAAAACTTGTGTTGCTTATTTTCAGGTTTGCCAAAAATGCAGGTCATTAGGAACTACAATGGAGTACCACCCCCAGCTCTTCACGAAGGACCCCCGTTACATATCCTGGCAGGGGATACAGTTGAACTTCTGAGAGGAGATGCACACAGTCTCTTTTGGCAGGTACTATCCAAATTATAATTTTTTGATTTAATGGATGATTTATAACTGCTTGAAGAATATAGCTCTTGTCTTAGAAACTGACTGCATGCTTTCAGCTTCAGAAATCTTACATAATGTGGGGAGGGAAATTTTTTTTTAAATTAACCTTTCCCCCATTTACCAATACCAAAGTGGCAGAGAGTGTTAGAATACTGAAGGAAAATAGTGTCAATGCTGTTAGTCATAATTATCATTTTTATTAAAAATTCATAGCTTGCTAGAGCAGATTATCCAAACCCAGTGCCTGTGGGCATGATCTGATTTGCATGCCTTTAATATATTAACAGTTCACTTCAGGGGAACTACCTAATTAGCTTGCCAGTGGCCATTTCTGGCCATATTTGATTCCTCGCCTATGCATAGGACCTGAAGTTCTTGCAGGTGCTCTGGGCATTATGAAGTATATGAAATGCGAAGAGTAGGTGATTACGCTGATGTTTGCTGGTGGTAAAATCCATCTTGACAATAAACCCACTTTTGATTTAAGCATTTTTTAAATTGAGATAAATATGGTATTATGTTAAGATTTGATAAAGCTGGATAGTAGAAACTCTGTTCATTAAATTATTCTCAATTTTCTTGTGTGTGTTGGAAATGTTTCCCAGCAAAGTTAAATAATTTAAGTGTCTGTTGTGCTTTGAGGGAACAGGTGGGTAAGGATCCATAGGATGATTGGCATGTGAATGAAATTTGGTCAGGGGTAAAGGGGGAGAAGGCAGAGGACTACTGGATGATATCCCACTGTGCATCCGTGTAAGGGAGAGCTCTTTCATTTGCATGGAATATTTTGCTGTTTGTCATCTTGATACGTAAGAATGCAATAAGAGTGAACATTTATCTCCAATCATTTCAACAGCCGTAGCCTGTGAGTTTTCCAAAGCTCCAGTATTTTTCTTAAGTATCCATCTCCTCGCATACGTCATCTTTCTCAGAAGAAGAAAGAATAATAAATAAATTCTGCTAACTTTTGCATCCCTCAGCTCAACCACAGACAATACCTACATTTTAAACGATAATACGCCTCTTTTTCAAGTTACCCTTTCTTGTTGCATTTTTCCATCCCACATTTCCAGGTTCATTTTCTGTTCCATTGAAGATGCTCAAGCTCCTCTCATCGTAAAGCACATATAACTCAACCTGTGTCTGGGTCTGTCCTGTTCCCTTGTTCCTTCTCACCCTCTTGCTGTTCCACAGCAAAGCTGCACTTGCTGGGAAAGTCATGTGTTCTGTCTCTTCCCCTCTATGCTATATTTGTAATCTAATCTCTTGCAGAAACCACTCTTACTTGGATCACTGGTACAACTTTAAAAGAAAATCAGCTTTGAGATATATGGCAAATTGAACATAAAGTGTATAGTTTGGTAAGGTTTGTCAAATGTGTCTACAAATGAAACCACCTTGGTAATCAAGATAATAAATGTACTCATCGGTCCCAAACATTTTTGTGACCCTTTGTGGTCCCTCTGGCAGACTGTCTGTCCATCATCTATTTATGGGAGGGGGAATAAGAGATGGAGGGAGAGAGGAGGCAGGCAGGCAGAGACAATTTTTTTTCAGTCTGGTTTTTGTTTTTCCTTTATTTGTGTGTGCTGGGACCTCATGAATGCCAGGTAAGCACTCTACCACTGAGCCACCACTCAAGCCCCCAGACCTTCATTTACTACCCTGTCCTTCCAAGTCCAAAGCAAAAGCTGCAACTTCAAGGCAAACCCATTGCTCTGCTCTCAGACTATGTATGAGTTTGCACCTTCTCTATAGTGTGTGTGCTTTTTTGTATAGCTTTCACTAACATTATTGTCTTGAGATTTAACCAGGCTGCTCTGTGTAATAATAGTTCTTTCTTTGTTTTGCTGATGATTATTTCCATGTATAGATACGGTACAATTTGTTTATCCATTCTCTTACTGATGGATTTTCTGGTTGTTAGCAACTTTTGGTTACTACAAATAAAGCTTTTGCAAACATTGAAGTATGAGTCTTTGTATGCATTTTTTCTTTGCTAAATACCAAGAGAAGACTAGGTGGATAAAAGGTAGCTATGTGAATATATTTTTGAGAAAATACTAAACTGATTTTCAAAGTCACAGTGCCAGGCTTTATTTCCACCAGTGTAGAGAAGAGTTTAGGTGATCCATCCGCTTGCCAACATTGTGTATGGTCAGTCTCTTTCATGTATTATAATATCCCTTGGTGGTTTTTATTTGCATCTCCCTAATGACTAATAATGTTTAGCCTTTTCAGGTATGTCTTTATCATCCATCTACCTTCAGTGGTGAAGTACTTATTCTAGAATTTCATAAACATTTTTAACAGGTTGTGTTTTCTTAATATTGAGTTTTGAGAGTTCCTTCTATATTTTTGAGATATCTATATCTATCTACATATATATATATGTATACACACACATATATTATAGACGACTTAGATATAAATCCTTTATAAAATATATTATTTTGTGTATTTTCTCTTAATTTGTGGTTTACATTTTTATTCTCGTAATTATGCATTACGAGAATAAAAATGTATGAGCAAATGTTATTTTTCGCATGGAACAATTTATTAAATTGCTCTTTTATGGATCATGCAATGGGTATCTAAGAAATTTTTAGGGCTGGGGATATATAACTCAGTGATATATTTGCCTGACCTTCACAAAGCCCTGGTTTTGATCTCTAGAACTGCAAACAAACCAAAGCAAATTAAAAATTCACCTCTCCTAAAGTTAAGAATATATTCTCCCATGTTTTCTCCTAGAAGTTCTGTAGTTTTAGGTCTTATATTTAGGTTTATGATACATTTTGAGTTATTTTTGTATATGGCATGAGTGGTCATATTTTTTTGCATATGGATAGTGAGGTATTACGTCAATATTTGTTGAAAAATCAATTATTTACCTACTGGATTGCCTCTGCAATTTTCTAATAAATGAGTTGACCATAGATGTAGTATATTTTTAGAATCTCTCTTCACTTCTGTGCAAATGTGCCGCTGCCTTGCTAATTATAAAGTCTTAAAAGCAGATAGTTTTAGATTTCCAAATTAATTTTTTCAAAGATATTTTGACTATTCTTAAACCTCTCCATTTGCTATAAATTTTAGAATCACTTTATCAGTTTCACCAATAAAAGCCTGTTGGGCTTTTGGTAAAATTGTTTTGAATTGAAGGTTAGTATAGAATTGATAATATTGTCTTCTAATCACTGAACATGATATACTATCCAATTATTTATATTTTCTGTAATTTCTCAGCAAGGTTTTGTAGTTGTCAGAGTTAGTCATGCACATCTTTTGCCATATTTATGTGTAATTACACTTTTATGTTACTATAAATCATAATTTTAAAGTTTGTTAATCATCATGAGTATATAGAAATACAGTTGTTTTGTATATTGATTTTGTTTATCCTGTTAACTCCTGTTAAACTGAATTATTCTTGTAGCCTTTTTTCTCAAGATATCAGCATACATTTTATATAGATAATTATATTGCTGATGAGTAAACATGGTTTTACTTCTTCCTTTGCCGTCTGGATGGTTTTTCTTTTTTTATGGCAATGTCTAGAACATTAAGTAAACTCTTAAATACAAGTGGTAAGTGAGCACCTTTGCCTCATTCTTGTTTTGAGGGGGAAAGCTTTAAGTCTGATTCCACTGAATATGATGTTATCTGTAGTTTTAAAATAGATGTTGTTTGTAAAGTCAAAGACATTTTCCCCTAGTTCTAATTTACTGAGTAATGAATGTTAGGTTTTGTCCAATGTTCCTTCTATGTTAATTGAAATTATCTTAACATTTTTAATGAGATAATATGGCCAATTTGATTGCTTTTCGTATACTAGATCAATATTTTCTGAAATAAGCCCCACCTGGCCATGATTTTTTAATCTTTTTTATGCCTTATTTTCTTGAACTATTTTGTGTGGTTTAGGTAATAATGAAATACTCAAAGACTGGGTATTGGGGGCAATGCCTTTATTTTTACTTTTCTGAAAGCAGTTTTACAGAATTGCATTATATTTTTCCTTTTCATATTTTGTAGAATTCACCAGGGAATCTCTCTAGCTCCTAAGTATTCTTAGTAGGAAGGTTTCTTTCAACTACAATTTCAATTTCTTTAATAAATGTAGAGCCGCCCAAGTTACCTAGTTCTGAGTGAGTTTTGGTAGTTTGTGTTTTTTAAGGAATTTGTCCACTTTGTCTAAATTTGTCAGATTTAATAACCTAAAGTTGTTCTTAGTTTTCCTTCATTAGCCTTTAATGTCTGTAATCTGTAATGCTATTATCCTGGTATTAGCAACATGTGTCTTCCTTCTTGCACTCTTTTTCTTGTTCAACTTGAGTAGATGGCTAGGGATTTTATTTAAATCTTCCAAAGAACCAGCTTTTGGTTTCACTCCTTTCTCTCTTGTTTTTCTTTTCTGTACCTTTGATTTCTGTTCCTATCTTTATAACTTCCTTTGTTCTCTTTGCTTTGTGCTTGATGTGCATTTCTCCTAGTTTAAGTTAAAGTGTTTGATCATTGAGTAATTTCCTTTTTCTAATGTAGGCAATTAGTATTGTAAATTTCTAAGGGCTACTTTTTCTGCCTGCCTAAATTTTAGAATACTGTATTTTCATTTTCAGTAAGTTCCAAATACTTTATAATTACCCTTTCAGTTTCTTCTTATGGGCTACTTAGAAACATGTTATTTAGTTTTCAAGTATTTAGAGACTTCCCACATGTATTTCTGTTCATAAATTCTTAAGTAAAAAATTTATTTTTAACTGGTATATACCTAAACAATTGTATGTATAAATGGAGTAACATGATGTTTCCATACACACACACACACACACACATATATATATATATAGTGTGTAATGTTTAAATCAGGTTAAATAAACCTGATCCTGATCTATTCTTACTTTCTAATTTAATCCCATATGATAGGAGAATATAGTTCATATGACTGGAATTATTTAAAATTTATTAGCAATCGTCTTATGGTCCAGAAAATGTGGTCTATCTTGATAAATGTTTTGTGTGTACTTGAAGAATCTGTATTCATTTTTTTCAGAGGAGGGATATTCTGCAAATGTCAATTAGGTCCAAGTAATTAATAGCATTGTTGAAGTAGTGTTCGATATCCTTGATTGATGGCATAACCACATGATCCATTCACCTTCCTATTCACCAACTCTAATTTTTTTCTTCCCACATTTTTTATTGGTGAGATGTAGTTGTACATAATGATGGGGTCTGTTATGTATTCACACATGTATACAATATAATAATATAATTTAGCCACCATCAATCTCCAGCATTTCCCCCTTCTGTCCCCTGCTTCCACTCCCAGATCCTGTTCGTCTACTGATATCCCTTTGATTTTCATGAGATTCCTGCCCCCTCCACAACTATCTTTCTCTTTCTTTTTCCTTCTCTAGCTTCCACATATGAGAGAGGAGATATGACCCTTGACTTTCTTTATTTTGGTTATTTCACTTAACATAGCAGTGTCAAGATCCATATATATTCCTACAAATGATTTAATTTCAGTAAAAATCTACTGTGTGTGTGTGTATGTATAAATGCTGCTGAACAAATAAAAAAAGAATGTGTTGTATATCACGCATTCTTTTTTTATTCAGCATCATTCATAATGAAGGGATTCATTTCTTCACATTCATACATGTATATGAAATGATGGAGTAGTTTAAACCCTATTCTTGTCCAGGATTCCTCCCACTTCACCCATTCCCTGATTGCTTGACTCCTCTGTAATTCCCCCATATTGCAGATATAAATGACAATATATGTGTATTTTAATCATTGAAATTGCTAAATTTATATGCCTGCCTGGGTATATTTGGACTTCTCATGGGAGTCATCTGTACTCTATAGTGTTGAATACTCCTGTTTTCTCTTCCTTTCTCCCCTCTCCCCACTTTCTCTTCCCTGCCCCTTGATAGTGAAAGTTCCCATAGCTTATATGTTACTTCAAATTTGGTGGGTCTATTAAATAAATATGACTAACTTTTATCCAATCTTAGTTTCCAGACTCTAGTTTCCAAATATGAGAGAAAAAAAGCATTCAACCCTTAAGTCTCTGTGTTTGGCTTGTTTAACTCAGCATGATTTCTTCCATTTACATCCATTTACCTGCAAAAGCCATGATAACATTCGAATAGTTGAGTAGAACTTGACTGTGTGTGTGTGTGTGTATATATATACATATGTGTGTATATGTGTATATATATATCTAAATTTTTAGGATCCATTCATCCAGTGAAGGGCATCAAGGTTGTTTCTATAATTTAGCTATTGTAAATTGAGCTGCTATAAACTTTGATGTAGCTATCTGTTACACGCTCATTCTAACTCTTCTGGGAAAATATCCAGGAGTGGGATAGCTGAGTCTTAACGGTAGTTCCATTCCTAATTTTTTGAAGAGTCTCCACACTTCTTTCCAGAGTGGCTGTACCAGTTTGCAGTCCCACCAACAGTGTTTTAGTGTTCCTTTGGCCCTACAACCCCTCCAGCATCTGTAATTGTTCGTATTCTTCATTTTTGCCATTTTGACTGGTGTGAAGTGGAATCTCCATGCAGTTTTGATTTGCATTTCTTTGATTGCTAGTGATGTAGAACACTTTCTCAAATATCTATTGACCTATTGAGCTCCCTCTGTTGAGAAGTTGCTGCTTAATTCCATAGCCCATTTATTGATTGGAGTGTTTGTGTTTTTGGTGTTAAGTTTTTTGAATTCTCTGTACATTTTGGATATTAGCCCCCCTGTCAGGGAGGTAGCAGGCCATAATTTTCTCCCATTCTGTAGGTTCTCTATTAACACTCTTGACTAATTCCTTAGCTCTTCTGAAGTTTTTCAGTTTAATGGCATCCCAGTCATTGATTCTTGGCTTTAATTCTTGAGCTATGGGAGTCTTATTAGGGAACAAAGTTCCTTCAAAAATATGGTGGAGTGTTGACCTCATTTTTTTTTCTTCTATAATTGTATGGTTGCTGGTTTAATTCCTAGTTCTTTGATCCATTTTGATTTGATTTTTGTGCAGGATGAGAGATAAGGATCTAATTTCAATTGTCTACGTATGTCTGTCCAGTTTATCCAGCACCATTTGTTGAACAGTATATCTTTCCTCAGTGTTATATTTTGATCTCCTTTGTTGAATATCAGATGGTTAAAGATTTGTGGGATAGTCTCAGTGTCTTCTATTCCATTGGTCGTCCTGCTTATTATTATTATGATGCCAATACCATGTGTTTTTTTGTTACTACAGCTCTGTAGTGTGATTTCAGGTCAGGTATTATGATACCTCCTAGTTTATTCTTTTTGCTTAGTAGTGATTTGGCTATTCTGGGTATCTTGTTGTTCAAAATGAATTGTAAAATTGATTTGTCTATATCTGTAAAGAATGGCATTGGAATCTTGATGGGGATCATGTTGAATCTGTTCAGCATTTTCAGCAGAATGGCCATTTTAATTATATTGATTCTTCCTAACCAAGAATATAGAATGTCTTTCCATATTCTTAGGGTCTCCTTCAGTGTTTGATAGTTTTCATTATAGAAGTCTTTTACTTCCTTCATTAGAATAATTCTCAAATATTTTATTCTTTTTGAGGTTATTGATACCACATTTTCTTTATCCATTCATCTATTGATGGATACCTAGGGTGGTTCCATAGTTGGGCTATTGTGAATGGTGCTGCCATAAATATGGGTGTGCATGCAACACTATAGTTTGACTCCCAAGTCTAAAATTTTTGTTTTATTCCTTCCTTTCTTCTTCCCCTCTCTACATCTTTTAGTCACCAGTTGCTCAGTATTTTATCTTATAAATTGCTCCCAATGCATTTCTTCCTCTATACCTCTACTGTAAGGCATGTTGTCTGGGATTTCCTTCTAACTGGTATCCTCAGTCACCTACTGCTAACCTCTCTAATTTATCTACTACAACCATCTTCTATACCACTGCAAAATCCACCACATGCAATTACATAATTTGTCATTGGTGTCTCCCAGTATCTTATTGCTGATGACACACAATTCACAGCTCTAATGGTGGCATGTATGAACCACAGTATCCATGCTACTTCCCTGGCGACCTTCTGACTTCACATCTCATCATTCTTCAGCTTCTCACATATTCATCATTATCCCTTCTTACCCCTACTCATTGGCGTTTCAGTAAGTGTCCCCTCTCATTTTTTCTCACCTGTGTGCCCTCTTCTACCCCATTTCCAGACAGAATGGAGAAAATTCTTTTCTTGTGATCATAATTACAATAAAAGCACCAACAACTAATGCTTAGTGTACATTTTCACATACAAAGTAGAATTATAAGCTTATTTTACATAAATGAACACATAGAATACAAATGAAAATTATATTCAGTGAATTACTATTATTGTCTTCATTTTCTATATGAACAAACTGGGGCACTGTGAGGATGAGTAGCCTGCCCAAAGTCACACAGCTCATGGCTTGCTTGGCAAAGCTGGAAATCAGACCTAGGAATTCTTGACCCACAGCCCAAGTTCTTAACTGCAATGCTCTGCTGCTGCTTCTGTAGTCCTGATGTCATGAGCAAGCTCATGCTTCATCTTAGTTTAGACTATGTTTAATGACAGGGGAGGTAGGATTATGAACCATTTATGAAGTACCTGTCTTTATGCTAATTAAACTGGTTTTTTGTGTTCATTTATCTACCATCAAATTTGTTACAGTGTTTGAGTTTTGTGTTTACTAAGCAAGGGTTTATAATTTCTTATGGTGCTGTAGGGTGGCTCTTCTGCTTCTCTTGATGTTGACTGGGTGCTGCAACGTGGAAGGTCCACAATGGCCTCATCCACAGGGTTGGCAGTTGGGGCTAGCCCTGTCTGGGAACTCAGTTGCAGCTATCTGTCACAGCGACCTCTTCAGTGACTCTTGAGGCTTTGGCATAGCATGGTGGGTCTGGGCAGTCAGACATCTTATACTGAAGCACTAAGTGTGAAAGCAGAAGCTGCCAGACCTGAAGTTTGCTGTCCAGAACTGGTGCTGTTACTTCTGCTGCTTTCTATTCATTAACATAGGACAAGTACTGGCCCAGACACAAGTAGGGACGGACTATACCAATGGAATACCAGGATGTACAGTTCCCTGGAGACCACCAAGTTACCAGTATACCTTGTACAGAAAACATTGTTGAACCTGTCCAAGTAGTTCTAAGAGTAAACTGACTTTGTAAGAAGTTCTCAAAGGCTCTATCTAAAAGCCAATCACTGTAGAGAAAGGGCTGGAAAATAGTCATGCTAAGGACAAAGTGTTGAAGATCTTGATGTATATCAGGAATTCTTAATGCATGGTGTGCTTGAAATCACTTACTATGGTGGGAGTAGCATAGCAGGAATCCCAGAAAATGTGCTTTTGCACAGAAGTGTTTACCCTTAAGGAAGAGAGAATTTGGATTGAAGATTTCTTTCTTTCTCTTTTTGAACTAGGGATTGAATCCAGGAACACTTACTGAGCACCATATCCAGTCCTGCTGTTTTTTATTACTTTTTATTTTGAGACAGGGTCTCACTAATTTGCTCAGGGCCTTGCTAAGTTGTTGAGGCTGGCTTTGAACTTGAAACCCTCTTGCCTCAGCCTCCTGAGCCACTGGGATTATAGGCATGCACGCTGCACCCAGTTGGGCCTCATATCTTTTCTAACCAAGCTCTTTTATTTTTTTCTGATAATTTACGTTTAGGAAACTTAAATATGTAGCTTTTTCTTTCTTTTTGTTATCACGTTAGTTTTGGATGCTGCTTCCAATATTTTTCATGATGCTTTTCAGATTCATTATTTCACTTAGTACTCAAACATTGTTAAAAGTAGGTCTGCAATTCAGCCAGAACTCTTTTTACTCAATTGTACTGCCTCCTATTCTTTCTAGGTAGAAATAAAGACACTGTTAATTGTCATGTCCTCCCCAGCTGCCTGGAAACATGAGTTTCCAGTATGATGTTAGAATGGCTTTGGAAATGCTTAAGAGACTTGTAGTAGAAATGAGAACGTCTGAATGACAAAACGGGTATGTATTTTGGGGACTGTATAATGGTTAGGGAGAAGAAAGGCAAATGTTTAGAACAGAGAAACACAATTAGCATATTTATTTCAGATCAGCAGGTATGTACTGAGTGCCGCCTGTATTCACTACTCAAGACACACTGCTTGCACCCTAATTATCAACTCTAATCATTGGTTTGACATTAAGGTCTTCTGTTTTTCAAGGAACCACTCATGCTGACTGGAGCTAGTAATATGTTTTAATTTTTAGGCCTATGTAAATTATCTATGTCATTTCCAACATGTATGTAATATGAGTCAAAACTGTCTTATGGGTGCCTCTAAAATAATCAAAGGATTTTTCACTCAATAAAAGCTCCTTATTGATGGGAGCAGTAGCAGAGTAAGGAGGCCTGGATTCAAGTCATGCACCTGTAGGCAAACAGCTGTATAGCTTGGATCAGTGTACTTAATCCCTACTAGGTCACCTCAGGTGGGCTGTGCCAGAATAGTGATCACAGTCCTAACAGACTCACCTGAGAGGCTTTGCAATGAAGGCAGCACACAGCCCCATGTGCAGACACTAGATACACTTGACCTACGGTGAGCCCAAGTGTGAGTAGTTTCTTTTGAACCCCAGATAAATCTAACATGAGCCATTGACTATGCGATCTAGTTGGTGAAATTTCATGGTAACTATGGCATTATCCTAGCTTATTATTTGATCACTGATAACAAACTAATTCAAGTGTAGCCGCAAAGTAAGATGTTACAGTGGACTCAACACTTTGGCTTTGGTAATTACCAAGTAAAGGGCATGTTTTCAAATAATTATTAAATAATGAAATGATCCTTGCCACAATCTTCATCCTGAACTTCATGTAATTTTTTTTCTCTAAATGCAGCTCAGATCTTACTGTGCCCCAAGACTGTCATGATTATCTCAGCTTTGGTTTTATAAATTGCACACATGGAAGGTAAACCCAAGAAACAGGGATTAAGTCTACACTTAATCAGTGGTAAGATCTAGAATGTCCTGTGTTTTTGAAAGAAATTCTGGACAAAAGCACTTCCTCCTTGTTGGGTCTAAAGATGTGGAGAATGTTCTTGTTAATTAATTCTTCAAAATCATGTGTGTGTTTAGGCTTGTTACAGTGTTTGCATGTATATCAATTGCCGCTTTTCGTGTTCCAAAGAAAGCATGTACCTTTTGATGCACATCCTAAAGTACGTGACTCCCCCCGCAGGGATGTTTTCAAATGCTCCTGAGAACGTAGTTGTTAAGTGACTCTTTTTTGTCCCCTGTTCCATCTCATTTGAGATTGCACATAAATAGCATGAGAAGATTAAGTTAAATGTTTTTCTTTTCTGTACCAGAATTTAGAAAATCATACTTCATTTTGCTAAGTATGAGTTCCGAACTCTGACTTTAAACAGAAAACTTGTACTATGGACCTCAGTTTTATTGTCTGCGAAGTGGGAGTAACAATAATCACTGCGTACATAATCCATTTATTAAAGAGTCTAGCATAGTTCTCATCAAACATTAGCTTCTACTCATACACCCTCCCATCCATCCATTCCATCATCCAGCCACCTCTTTACAAGGTGCCTACTGGGTATCCAACTGTTTTATATCAGAAGTTCCAGAAATGAGAGCAGTTTCTAACCTCACCTCATAATCTTTTTTTTTTTTTTTAAGAGGGACAGAATGAAACAAAGAATCAATTTTATTTAGTTTTTTCACATGGCTTTTGCTGCTCTGACACTTCGTTGTGTACATGGTGCTGGGGTTCAAACCTGCATGCTTGCATATGCTAGGCAAGCGCTATAACTGCTAAGCTACCACTCCAGCCCTCACCTCGTAATCTTTTTTTTTTTTTTTTTAAAGAAGGAGGGAACAGTGAAAGAATCAATTTTTTTTTTCACATGGCTTTTGTTGCTCTGAGACTTCTCTGTGTATGTGGTGCTGGGGTTCGAACTTGGGTACTCGTGCATGCCAAGTACAAGTGCCATAACCGCTCAGCCACCGCTCCAGCCCTCACCTCATAATCTTAATGTTATTTTTTTGTTTTTTGGTATTGGGGACTGAACCCAAGGGCACTCTACTGCTGAGCTACAATCTAGCCCTTTTTATTTTTTGTTTGGAGACAGTGTCTAGCTGAGTTCCACAAGGCCTTGCTAAGTTGCTGAGGCTGGCCTGGAACTTGTGATTTGCCTGCACCAGCCTCCTGAGTTACTAGTATTACAGGTTAATGATCTGAGAAATAATCAGAACTATATGGGGTACTTGAGTACATTTTGAGTTTTTATTAAGAGTTTTATAGGGGGCTGGAGCAGTGGCTTAGCGGTTACAGCACTTGCCTGACAAGCACGAATACATTTGAGTTCAAGCCCCAGCACCACGTACACAATGAGGTCTTGGAGCAATGAAAATCACATGAAAAACTGAATAAATTTGATTCTTTCTCTCTGTCTCACTGTCCCTCTCTCTCAAAAAAGTTTTATAAATCATATTGTTAAAAATATAACAAGTTTTACCTGCAGATAGAAATCTAGAATATTTATTGGGATATTACACTGGTCTTGCATTTACATTTTAAAAATGTCTTTTGTACTAGTTAAGTACTTTGGCCTGTTTGAAAATTTTCAAGAAGTTATGCTTTAAACTGTTTCTTTCATGCTTTTTTTTTCCAAGTTAGTAACTTCATTCATTAGTGTGGAAAGTCAGATTTTATTGTAGACTGTCATGTTTTCAACATACTCTATGTCCAGAGAATACAAATTATCCTCTACTATCTATCAGGGGCTTTCTTTCTTTGAGGAGCTATTAGTCTAGTCTGTATTATTATTATAACAACAGTAATTTCTAATGCTATTGAAGTGAGTGGGCTATCTGCATTTTCATTAGAAATTCTTTCAAACAATGAATTGTCAATTGAGCTGTAAAAGTGTATTCTGTTCAATCTTTGCATTGAAGGGATTCATTGTGGCAGCTTTTTCTTTGTAGTCTTCTCTTTTCCTTGAAAGCTCCATAAAATTGTTTTCAAGTGCAATGAATATAAAGTAGGAAATTGGCCATTTGGGGTACATTTCTTAGTGCAGGTGTAAGGCATAGATTTTTCTGAGTAGCAATCCATAGAACAATTCTGATCATACCATCTGACGGATGATAAACCTGTTGCTCTTAAGCCTTTGTTACAACATATGATAATAAGGCTTAGTGACTTCAGAGAACATCCTTTGTGCTAGAAAGCATTGTTTATATGAGAAACTTTATTTTCTTAGAAAAGATACAGATTATACTTACTGAGATGGAGCAGAGGGCAAGAGAGAGAAACAGGCAAATGTAAAATCAAGCCATTCTATCTATGGTTTCTATTACAATGGAGTGCTTTCTATGCGTTTTCTTCTTAGAATAAAGCTTGGGAAACAATGAGGAGCCTGTGTCCTATATCAAGGGGTTTTATTTGCTCCATTGTCATTTACAAATATCTAAATGTTCCACTGGGAGAATTTTGTAAGCTAATTGGAACCAACAAGCAATTATAAGCAGTGGAACTATAATCAGTGCCAAAAATATATGTATTTTTATCTACAATGAAAGTTAAATAACCTAGAAAATAGTTGTGATACTTCACAGTTACAAATCATGCATCTACATGATCTTTATTCTAAGGAGCAAAAATGGTTTTACACATATTCTGATTTATTCACAGAGATCTCCAAGAGGAGGGTGAATAGAAACTCATGCTACTTTGTTTAGAAGTGTGATTTTATTTTTTTAATTTGTTCACCATAGGCATACATATAGGAGGAAATCATTGCCACATAACCATGATCACGTGTGTAATGACAGAGCAAGCCAAGGTTGATGCCAGATCATGATCTCCCCTCTTTAGGTTCCCCCTGATCCCATCTTTCCCATACTTTACCCCTGTGTTAGTTGGGCTTCTCCTGAAAGTCGGAAGATTCCCCACTGGGTTGATAACCCCCTTACTCCCTCCCTCCAGCTGCCTTGATATCCCTCTTATTCTCACCCCCACCCCTCCCTTCATCCCCCAGCATCATAGGCATGGTTCCACCTGCTCATGTAAAAATTCACCCGTGTTGAGGTGGTTATTAGCTTAGCCTACTTTCAGTCTGTTTCCAATTGTATTCTAGCTTCCACATGTGAGAGAAAACATTCGGCCCTTGAGTCTCTGAGTTTGGGATATTTTACTTAGCATAATGGTTTCCATCTCTGTCCATTTGACTGCAAATGCCATATGTTGTTTTCTCTAATAGCAGAGTAGAATTCCATCGTGTATATGAACCATAGTTTTTTAATCCACTCATCCAGTGAGGGGCATCTGGGTTGGTTCCATAGTGTAGCTATAGTAAATTGAGCTGCTATAAACATTGATGGAGCTGTATTTCTATATTATGCCGATTCTAGCTCTTCTGGGAAAATACCCAAGAGCGGGATAACTGGGTTATATAAGGTGATTCCAGCCCTAGTTTTTTGAGTAGACTCCACACTGCTTTCTAGAATGGCTGTACAATCTTGCAGTCCCAAGAGTGTGAAAATGTTCCTCTCTTCCCACAGCCCCTCTAGCATCTTTCATTGTTCACATTCTTCATTTTGCCACTCTGACAGAAATGAGGTGGAATCTCAGTGAAGTTTTAATTTGCATTTCTCTGATTGCTAGTAATATAGAACTTTTTTTATATATTTATTGGCTTTCTAGACTTCATTGAAAAGTTTGTTTAGTTCCCTAGCCCATTTATTGATTGGATCATTTATGCTTTTAGTATTCAGTTTTTTTGTTTTTTGTATATTCTGGATATTAATTCCCTGTCGGACGTATAGCAGGTAAAGATTTTCTCCCATTCTGTAGGTTTTCTCCTAACACTCTTGACTAATTATTTAGTTGTGCGGAAGCTTTTTAGTTTAATGGCATCGCATTCATTTATTCTTGACTTTAATTTTTGCTCTATGGGAGTCTTGTTAAGGAAGGTGGTGCTGATTCCTATGTCACGTAGTGTTGATCCTGTTTTTTCTTCAAGCAATTGTATAGTTGCTGGTTTAATTTCCAGCTCCTTGAACCATTTTGATTTGATTCTTGTGCTAGGTGAGAGGACAGGATCCAATTTCTGTTATCTGCATATGGCTGTCCAGTTTGTTCAAAACCATTTGTTGAACAGGCTGTCCTTCTTCCACACTATGCTTTTGCCCCCTTTGTCAAATATCAGATGGTTAAAGATTTGAGGGTTCTTCTCGGTATCTTCTATTCTGTTCCATTGGTCTTCATTTCTGTTTTGATACCAGTACCATGCTGTTTTTTTAACTATAGCCCTATAGTATAATTTCAGGTCAGGAATTGTGACCCTCCTGCTTCCTCTTTCTTGCTTAGTAATGTTTTGGCTATTCTGGGTCTTAGTAATGTTTTGGAAGGTCTTTGATTGCTGTTTTGATTATGCTACCTGAGATTGGTTGGTTTAGAATTTCAATGTCTTCCCATGTTAATTTGGGAATGTTGTATGTGGCAAGATATTTGTCCATTTCTTCCAGATTATCATACCTGGCAGAGTATAATTTTTCAAAATAAGTTCTGATAATCTTCAGGATTTTGATTGAGTCTGTGTTGATTCCTCCATTTTTGTCTTTGATTTTATTGATTTGCTTCATTTCGTTCTTCCTTTTGGTGAGGTTGGCAAGGGGTCTGTTGGTCTCATTTATTTTTTCAAAGAACCAACTATTTTGTTGATAATTTGTATTTTTTGTTCTCAATGTCATTGATTTCAGCTCTGATCTTAGTTATTGCCTGTCTTCTTTTAAGTTTGGGATTGGATTGTTCCTCTTTTTGTAGGGATTTGAGTTGAAGCATAAGTCTATTTGGTCTCTTTCATGATTGTTGATGAAGGCATTCAGTGCTATAAATTTACCTCTTAAGAATGCTTTCATACTATCCCAGAGATTTTGATATGTTGTTTTCATCATTCTCATTCGTTTCCAAGAATTTCTTCATTTCTGTTCTCATTACCTCTTTTATCCATTCTTTGTTTAAGAGGGTATTATTCAATTTTCAAGTATTTGAGTAGTTTCTGTTGTTTTTCATGCTGTTAATTGCTAAGATCATAGCATTGTGGTCTGGCTGCAAAACTCAGCTTTAAATGTAATGGGGAAATTAAATACTTCAATAATAAATCCAAGCTAGCAAGTTATGTGAACACAAAGCCTGCACTACAGAAAATTCTCAAGGACATACTTCATTCAGAGGAACATGCAAACAACTTCCAAAACCCTTAAACAGAAGAAAGTCAACAATCACAAAACCACAATAAAAGATATCCAAGATGGTGCAAAACACAGCAATAGTCACAACAACATCAGTGACCCAGATTCCCATATCTATTCTAACTCTGAATGTGAATGGACTTAATGCCACAATCAAAGGCACAGATTGGCTTACCGGATCAAAAAACAAAATCCAACAGTATGCTGCCTACATGAGACGCATGTCACAATCAAAAATAGACAGACTGAAGGTGAAAGGTTGGCAAAATGTCTACCAGGCTTATGGCCCAAAAGAGCAAGCTGTCGTTGCAATCCTTGTATCCCATAAAGTCAATTTTGACCAAATACTAGGATAAAGAAGGTCACTATATCATAGTAAAAGGAACAATTCATCAAGAAGACATAATGATAGTTAAATTAACATTTATACCTCCAATTATAACCCTCCCAGATAAAAGGAAAAAGTACTCAAGAACGTTAAAGCCCTCATCAATCTCAGCTTAATAATACTGGGAGACTTTAATATACCATTATCAACAATAGAAATATCATCAAAGCAAAAAATCAACAGAAGTATATCTAACATAAACAACTGTATAAATCAACTGGACTTTACAGACATTTACAGAATATTCCATCCCAAATCAGCTGAGTTTACCTTCTTCTCAGCAGCTCATGGATCCTTCTCCAAAATAGACCATATCCTAGTCCACAAAGCTAACCTTAACAAATATAAAAATAATTGATATAGTCCTATGTTATCCTGTTAGAACTGTGATTTTAAAAAGCCAGTTTAAAAGCTTTCTATAGGATATTAGTGTAGAATTGAAATTAAAGACTCTTCTAGACTTCTGGTTCCAAGACCTACTTTAGTTCTGTGTTAGACCATTCTACCTTTGTTTTAAGAGAACCATTTTATTTTTTAAAGACCTAAGGAAATACCTTTTAAAAGGCAATTTAGTTCATTTTCTTTTTCATAGAAAAAGTAGGAAGCAAAAAAGCATTGTATTATGTTTTACTTCTTGCTTAGAAAAAAGTTGTTTAACATTTTGCTTCAGAGAAAGAGTCAATTGGAAAAGAATAAAAAGAAAGAAAATCCTAGAGCTCAGAATTTAGGACACTAGAAATGAATAGAAGCCATTCCTAGTCCCAGGAATCAAACTTGGAGGAGAGAGGGTCTTCACTGGCCATGAACAGCAAGATGTTCAGTTCCCCATAACAGGTGGGCCTTTGTTGGGTTCTGCCGTGTCAAGAAATCTTTACTTCCCACACTCCTTATTCGGTGTTCAAATAGCAATCCAGGTGACTTTTTTTTTCTTCAGGGCTGAGGACCGAACTCCGGAGCTTGCGTGTGTGAGGCAAGCGCTCTGCCACTGAGCTAAATCCCCAACCCTCTTTTTTTTTGTAATTGGTGCATTATAATTACACATTATAGTGAGATTCATTATGCTGCATTGGTGCATGCACATAACAGTTTGAAGATTTTATTTTTAACACAGATCTGTTTTCTTCATATAAAGCTGAAGAAAAGAAAGAAAAATAAAACCACATCAATACAAAAATGTTTTCTGAAGCCTCTAGACATTGATGTGTATTTTACTCTTGTTTAGATTTTCCCTTCTATCTTCAGTTTCTTAGCTAAAACCTTCTTGACCATCAAAGCTCAATACTGGGGTCACACGTTATGACCGAGGCGGTTTGGTCTCAGTCATAACATGTCACTTTGTATCCTAAGGGTCTAATCTCTCTCACTGGCTGTAGAGTCCTCCAGAAAGAAGAGAACTGTGACTTAATCTCCAGTGCCTAGAACAAATTGAGCGTTCAGTTTAGAATGCATAGCTATTCAGTGATATTTCCACAATGTTATCTATGAATTTTCTAGTTATTTGCTAAAATCATACTTTATGGTGATGTTTGAAAGACAAGTAAGATATTCATTAGTCTTGTTAGATTTAAATTTCTCTGTTTACTTGGAATAGTCTTAAAGCTATTTATTTTTTAAGGCAATCTGATTTTTATTTTCCCATTGCAGAACATGTTCAATTTCTGCCTTAGCAAATTTCATTGCTAATGAAAATGTCATTAACAGAGGTATCCATTGATAGTTCTTTATCCATTTTTTCCAGGAATGGAGTAAATTATTTTCATATTTAGATTTGTATTTTTTTATTTTTAAGAAATATTTTGACCTATTAAATATTAATTGATTTCTTATGTTTCTTTCTTCAAGAATTTTCAATTTGCTAAAAATATTTTCTTCTATTTTACCACATTTTAATTTGTTTTATCCCTCCATATTTATGGTGCTTTTTTCTTGAGAAATTTATTTGTTGAACAATCATACAAATTTTTCACAAAATAATATATAATGTACATAGGTTCTGAAGATTAGGTTTACCCCCAAGAGTACCCCCCATAGTTACCCACCCTTATCCCTCTCTTCTCCTTCTCACAACATCTCTAAAAAAAGTATTAGGTTGTGTAACATTACAAGATATCTCTCACATTCCTCAGCTATAAAATGGGAATTTAAATTTTTATGTGACTTGCAGAGGTATTGTGAGAATCATAGGATGCAAACTGGAGAAGAAAATGAAAAGGAAAAAGAAGTGTATTTCTGAATAATAACTAACAATTTTTTTATTAGAAGTATATAGAGATACAATTGAGGGGGAAACATTATCAAACCAACAGTAATCAATGTATATATGCTTTGTTATCCAGGGGTAATGCAAAAACATGGATGACCACCTTGGGTTTCACCTGTTGCAGTTTCCCCCAGAAGAACTCATGCGTTAAATGGGTATCTCGTGGAGGAATGACATCGGCTTCTGGGATGGTTCCCACCTATTCCCACTCTCCAGTCTCCTATGAGTTCTTCATACACCCTCCCACTTCCCCATCCCTCTCCCTACACCTACAAGTATCCTAAGGAGCCATCCCCCTATTACTCTGAGAGTCATTCAATTTGAAGTTTTGTTAGGTTAGCCTTCTACCCTACTGCTTCCCCATGTATTCTAGCTTCCACAGATGAGAGAAACCATTCGGCCTTTGAGTCTCTGAGATTGGGATACTTCACTCAGCATTAGTCTTTCCATCTCCATCCATTTGATATTAAAAGCCATAATATCGTCTTCTCTAATGGCTGAGCAGTATTCCATTGTATATATGTACCAAAGTTTTTGTATCCACTCGTCGAGTGAGGGGCATCTGGGTTGGTTCCACAGTCTAGCTATAGTAAATTGAGCTGCTGTAAACATTGAGGAAGCCACATCACTATAATACGCTGATTCTAACTCTTTTGGGAAAATACCCAGGAGTGGGATAGCTGGGTCATAAGGTGGTTCCATCCTTAATTTTTTGAGGATTCTCCACACTGCTTTCCATAGTGGCTGAACCAGTTTGCAATCCCACCAGCAGTGTGACAGTGTTCCTCTTTTCCCACAGCCCCTCCAGCATCTGTCGTTGTTTGTATTCTTCATTTTTGCCACTCTAACAGGAGTGAGGTGGTATCTCATTGAAGTTTTGATTTGCATTTCTCTTATAGCTAATGATGTAGAGCATTTTCTCATATATTTGTGGGCTTTCTGGACTTCCACTGGAGAGAAGATCCTTTTGAGTTCTTTAGCCCATTTATTGATTGGATTATTTGTGAGTTTGGACTTTAGTTCCCTGTGTATTCTGGATATTAGTCCTCTTTCCGAGGTGTAACAGGCAAAGGTTTTCTCCCATTCTGTAGGTTCTCTCTTGATGTTCTTGACTAGATATTTAGCGGTGCATAAACTTTTTAGTTTAATTGCATCCCATTCATTTATTCTTGATTTTACAGCATGAGCCGTAGGAGTTTTGTTAAGGAAGTAGCTGCAGACTCCTATATGCTGTAGTGATGGCCCTACTTCTTTTTCAAGTAAGTTTAAAGTTGTTGGCTTAATATCCAGATCTTTGATCCATTTTGATTTAATTTTTGTGCAAGGTGAAAGATAAGGATCCAGCTTCAGTTGTCTACATATGGGTGTCCAGTTTGTCCAACACCATTTGTTGAACAGGCTATCTTTCTTCCACACTATGCTTTTGCCCCCTTTATCAAATATCAAATAGTTAAAGATATGGGGGTTTGTCTCAGGATCTTCTATTCGGTTCCACTGGTCTTTGGTTCTGTTTTGATACCAATACCATGCTGTTTTTGCTACTACAGCTCTGTAGTATAATTTCAGGTCAGGGATTGAGATAACCCCTATTTCTTCCTTTCTATAAAGTAATGTTTTGGCTAGTCTGGGTCTCCTGTTATTCCATATGAACTTGAGAATTGCTTTTTCCAAATCTCTGAAGAATGTCATAGGTATCTTGATGGGGATTGCATTGAATCTGTATAGGGCTTTGGGTAGAATGACTATCTTTTTGGTTCTGCCTAATCAAGAGCATGGAATGTTTTTCCATCTACTTAGGTCTTCTGTAATTTCTTTTTTTGGTGTTTGATAGTTTTCTTTGAAGAGGTCCTTAACATCCTTTGTAAGGTTAATGCCCAAGTATTTCATTTTTTGGAAGTGATGGTGAATGGGAGAGATTTCCTGATTTCTTCTGCGGATTTGTTGCTGGAGTAAAGAAATGCTAGTGATTTGCTGGAGTTGATCTTATAGCCAGCTACTTTGCTAAAATCACTTATAAGCTCTAGGAGTTTTCTGGCCAATGTTATTGGGTCTTCTAGGTATAAAGTCATGTCGTCTGCATATAAAGATAACTTCCTCTTTTCCTATACGAATACCTTTGATTTCCTTTTCTTGCCTGATAGCCCTGGCAAGAGTTTCAAGGACTATGTTGAACAAGAGCGGGGAAAGCAGACAGCCTTGTCTTGTACCTGAATTCAGTGGAAATGCTTTCAGTTTTTCTCCATTGAGGATAATGTTGGCTATGGGTCTGTCATAAATTGATCTGACATAGATAAAGTATCTTCCCTTGATCCCTATCTTTTCCAAAGTTTTGAGCATAAAGTGGTGTTGAATTTTATCAAATGCTTTCTCTGCATCAATTGAGATGATTATATGATTTTTGTTTTTAATTCTGTTTATGTGGTGAATTACATTTATTGATTTGCATATATTGAACCAGCCTTGTTTTGCTGGAATGAAGCCCACTTGATCATAATGAATTATCTTTTTAATGTGCTTTTGTATCCAATTAGCTAAAATTTTATTAAGGATCTTTGCATCAATGTTCATCAGGCAAATTGGTCTGTAGTTTTCTTTCCTTGATGTGTCTTTGTTGGGCTTTGGGATCAGTGTAATGTTTGCTTCATAAAAAGTGTTTGGGAGTGTTCCCTCTCTGTCAATTTCCTGGAAGAGCTTGAAGAGGATCGGTGTTCTTCTGTGAAGGCTTGGTAGAATTCTGCTGTGTATCCATTGGGACCTGGACTTTTCCTTTTTGGGAGAGCTTTGATTGCTGCTTCAATTTCGCTTTTTGTGATAGGTTGGTTGAGGTTTTCAATGTCCTCCTGTGTTAAAGAGGAGATGTCGTGTGTGTCCAAAAACCTGTCCATGTCCTGGAGGTTATCAAATTTGGCAGAGTATAAGTTTTCAAAATAGGTTCTGATAATCTTCTGTATCTTGGATGAGTCTGTGGTGATACCCCCATTTTCGTCTCTGATTTTGTTGATTTGCTTCATTTTGATCTTCCTTTTGGTGAGCTTGGCAAGGGGTCTGTTGATTTTGTTAACTCTTTCAAAGAACCAACTCTTAGATTTGTTAATAGATTGAATAGCCTTTTAGTTCTCAATTTCATTGATTTCAGCTCTGATTTTGGTGATTTCCTGTCTTCTGTTAGATTTAGGGTTGGACTGTTCCTCCTTTTGTAGTTGTTTGAGTTGAAGCATAAGGCATTAATCTGCTCTTTTTCTAGATTTTTGATGTGTGCACGCAGTGCTATGAATTTACCTCTTACTAAAGCCTTCATACTGTCCCAGAGGTTTCATTATGTTGTTTTCTCGTTCATTTCCAAAAACTTCATAATCTCTGTTCTCATTTCCTCTTTCACTCATCCTTCGTTTAAGAGGTAATTATTCAATTCCCAAGGATTTTAATAGTTTCTGTTGTTTCTCTTGTTATTGATTGCTAAAATCATAGCATTATGATCTGACAGAATACATGGGATTATATCCACTTTTTTATATTTGCTAAGATTATCCTGGTGAACTAGGATGTGGTCTATTTTAGAGAAGGATCCATGGGCCGATGAGGAGAAGGTAAATTCAGCTGTCTTAGGATGGAATATTCTGTAAATGTCTGTTAAGCCCCATTGATTAATAGAGTAGTTCAGATTGGAGACATCTTTATTGATTTTTTTTTTTTAATGATCTGTCTAGAGTTGAAGTCCCCCAGGATTATTGTGTTGAGATCAATGAGGGGATTAATGTCCTTAAGCATTTTTTCCATATATTTGGGGGGTGTTGTAATTGGCATAAATGTTGATTATCGTTATATCTTCTTGGTGAACTGTCCCTTTTAGTGTGATAAAGTGTCCCTCTTTGTCCTTTCTGACTAGTTTTAGTTGGAAATTAATTTTGTTAGAAATTAGAATTGCTACACCAGCTTGCTTTTTTGGACCACAGGCCTGGTAGACGTTTTGCCATCCTTTCACTTTCAGCCTGTGTCTATTTTTGAGTGTCAAATGTGTCTCTTGCAGGCAACATGTTGGGTTTTGTTTTTTGATCCAGTGGGTCAGTCTGTGTCTTTTAATTGGGGCATTGAGACCGTTCACATTCAAGGATAGAATAGAATGGGAGGTTGATTCACAGACTTTGTATCTATTACAGAATTTTGAGTCATCTTGAAAGTCAGTTTTTGTTTAGTATGATTATTGACTCGCCCTTGTTTAAGGATTTAGCATATCGTTGGCCTTATCTTCTAAATGGAGAACATCTTTGAGAATGATCTGTAGAGAGGGATTTGTGTTCACGTATCTTGCAAGCATGAGTTTATCGTTAAAGTATTTAATTTCCCCTTCACATTTGAAGCTGAGTTTTGCCGGATATATTATCTTTGGTTGAAAGTTGTTATTTTTTAACACTTGAAAGATATTGTTCCAAGCTTTTCTAGCCTTCATTGTTCTGAAAAATCCATAGTGATCTGAATAGGATTGCCTCTGAATATGATTTGGGGCTTTCCTCTAGCAGCTTTTAGAATACTCTCTTTAATTTCTCTGTTATTCAATTTGTAAATGATATGTCTTGGTGAGTTTCTCCACCGATTAGGTCTATTTGGTGTTCTATAAGCATCTTGGATGTGGTATTCCAGATCAATAGTAAAATGAGGGAAGTTCTCACTTACGATTTCGCTTAAAAGTTTCCTGAATCCCCTTGTTTGCTGTTCAGAGTTTTCCTCCAAGCCAATGATTCTCAGATTATTATGCCTCATCTCATTAAATATTACTTGGAAGTTCTGATTATGTAAAATAAGCTGTTTATCTTGTTTTACTTCTTTGATTTCTACATTGTTTAGGCGATCCTCATTGTCCGATACTCGTTCTTCAAGCGCTGAAGTTCTATTTTCAGTGGAGTTTACTCTGGTGTTGGTGTCTTCCAGTGAAGATTTGAATTGGTTGACCATGTTTTTCAATCCTGATAGCTCTGCAATAACTAACAATTTTGAAAGATATGCTTTATTTTCCAGATGTGAGAATATGATTATTTGGTATTTTATTTAATTCCATCTTCCTCATATTTAATGTGAAGGGTCTCACTGACATATATGAGCTTGTAAAAGCCTACTTTGCCTTTCCTATTCCTGTACCCAGTTCTTTAATCAGAGATTAAACATTTTACTTCATAGCTATACAAAAAAGTGCAAATGATACATTTTGAAGGTTGTGGGTGATTTTAAATGCCATTCAGGGTGAAAATCATGAGTCCTTTCCCCAGAGGAGGTTTGGATGAAGAAGTAAGGATCCTGAAAAAGAGTGATAAGAGGAAGGGAAGGAAGACAGGGCTTTTCAGAAGACAGACTGCCTAGTGAATGTGAACGAGAATTTGTATGACCTTCACAATAACACATAACCTGACCAGAACCCCTTTGAGGGCTGGAGAAGGCAGGTGCAGCAGAGTGGTGCAGATCTTTCCTCCTGACTGATGCTTTCCTAATCCTTTCTAGACCACACAAGAATGTTAAATCCCATCCAATGTTCCAAAACTGTATTTTTGTCTTTTGATCTGAAAATCAAGTGTTGGGCTCCATCATAGTCTGAGGCAAGTAAGAATACTTAAGAAATGCAAAACAGGGGCACTCCTGGGGATAATTGCAATATCCAGAATATGTACACATTTTATACACATTTTATATTATTTTGTTAAAATCTTGTAAGGTTGCTCAAAAATAAAAAAAAGAATAACTCAAAAAAAAAAAAAAGAAATGCAAAACAGGAATCAAATCTCCTTTGTGAAGAAAAGTGATTCTGAACATCAGTAAACAAACCCACCCCATTGCTTTGGAGTTAAAAACCCAGACAGTTGACATCTCTTGGAACTGATAAATGTTTTTTTCAATTCACATTCCTACCTGAGACCGTTACTGCATGAAGTCCCAAACTTGGCTCTTACCACAGCACTCCCACCTTTTGAGTGTTAGAGAATGGTTTCAGGGTGCTCCTCAGTTCGCCTTGGCTTTTCTTGTGAACTGCCTCTCGCCGCTGGATGATGTACTAGCCTGCCTCTTGTGTAGAATCAGAAGCCAAGGCAGAATTGAGATTGTGAGTGTGGGGACGAAAGCGTATGGGAAAAGTGTAGTGGCTTCGTCGGCATTAGTATATAACCTGTAATTGTGAGACCTTTATTTTGACAGGTTTTTGCCTCAAAATATTGAGTGTTTTGACCCTGAGAGCATCAGGTTCTCTAATTACAGGAAAGGAGGGAAAAAAATCTGTTTGTGACTGTAATAGAACAAGGGAGGCCCTGAGAGAGATGATTATAGAAGATAATAGACATTGGTAAAGGACTGTAAGAAACGTTTTCCCTGGGTAATTGCCAACTGGCTTTGATTGAATAGATCATAAACTGAGTTTGCAGGAGTGTTTCCAAGTGTACAGACTGTGTTATGGGAACTGGCAAACCTCCTGATGAAGTGGGTGAAGTTCTCATTGTTAACTCTCAAGATGAGCATTTTTGTTTAACAGTTTTTACTTGCATTTTTCCAATGGTTGGTACAGGGCAAAATGTAGGTCATAATGTGCTTAGCTGAGGACACTGCCATTGAAGGCAGAAGTTTAGCTCATGAAGTATTTTCTCTTATTTTCTGGAAGGTTAGAGGGTTATAGGGAGAAGGTTCTAAAAATTTCTGTTGTATTCCTTCTATATAAGTTACATTCTTCCATAGTTACTAGAAGTTTGTGACAGTCACAGAATACTTTCAGGGAGCCATCTGTCTGGAATTGTCAGGCACAACTGTGAATTTGATACCACAAGTGGTTTCAATAGAGCGTGCACATGCACGTGCCCTTATGACTTTGGGTGGAATAATTTGACATTATAACATATATTGAATTTTAATTGTTTGTGATAATTTGAATTCCAGAAGAATTAGTGAATGTGTCTAATTCCAACAAGTCAATCCTATGCACTTTGGGAAATAGAAGAATTCATGCTGAATTGAAATGAAATGCTCTTATCTATGTCAATAAATGCTACCAGATTAAATTTCTGACAAATACTCTTCTTAATTAAGAATCTGTCATCAGGTACTTTTTGCTGAGCAATACTGTAGAGACTTGGAAAATGAGCTTAGATAAGCAAAGTACTTTGGTGGTAAGCAGAGACCATGGAAAATCTTTGGGTCAAATTCTCTTGTTTCATGGATAAGGATATTGAAGCCAAGAAAGGCCAAATGACTTCCTCCAGATCACAAGGCCAGGAACAGAGCATTAGACTCCCAGCTCCCTAATCATATCAAATCAGTACTTCATAGGTTTGCTCCCATCTAAAATCACATAAAAATCTATGAAAATAATGCGAAACTAATTAAGAAAATGACATCGTCTGAATAAGATCCTTGGAAACAGTGGCCATGTCTATTGATTTTGCCTTGAACTTATTAGGAAGTCAATAAACTTTCCATTAAAGCACAATTCTACTCTTAGTAAAAGAATACCAATTTTTAGAAATGTCTAATGCTGCATAAGCGTTTAACATGTAAAGTGCTATCACTCAAAATAATTCCTTTGTTGTTACTTAAGATTAAAATCACCAAGGCTAGAAAAACACTTATTTCTTATCTCCCAGGATTAGAAAAAAATAAATTTCTTCAGACCTTTGTTAAGCCAGGATTATTTTTTGGCTTCTCCCCAAGTAGAACATTTTCGAAATGTGGTAGAACCTTGTTTTTTACAGATTGTGTGTTGAGTAACTGCTTGGAATTTGGCTTACCTGTCTGAAGGCTGGTTTTTGCTTGCTGAAATATTTTTTTTTCTTTCATCAAAGGTGCTCTCTTGCTTATTTGATCAGAAAAATGCAGTTATAAGATTGTAAGTCAGTATTGTATCATATACAACATCTTACTTACCCACTGAGATTTTGAAGGAAAAAAAAAAAACCCTTAAGATACCCATAATCAGAGAGTACTCTTTCCTGCTGGAGAAATACGGGGACCTCATGGAATGGCTTTTTTTTTTAATCGCAGCAAAAATATTCTGCAATGTTTCATTCCACTGTTAAACTCTTCTCACATTTAATAACTGTAGAAATACAGCTTATGGCTTTTTAGTTTTTTTCCCTCAGTGTACATTTCACAACTTTTAATTTTAAGGCTTTTTTTTTTTTGACACTTCCATCTGCCAAAATTTGAGACATGTAGTAAACACAAACAATTTTGTGTGAATTGGAAAAACCATCAAATATAATGTGGGCCTTTGTCATATGATTCAATGATTTCATGCAATTACAAGCTCATGCAAACTGGAGATTAATTTCAGAGATCCTAGACTAAGGTACAAGTTTTGTAGAGTTATTCAGAGTTCTGCATCGATGATAGCTACCTAAGTGTAATTGAACTAAACAGGAATGAGTTTCAAAGTCTTTTGGACGAGTTTTTATTCTTTCTGCATTGGTCAAAAGTTGAAAATCCTATCTACTTTTGACTAACAGATAACAACAGTGCATGGTTTATGGTTTCATTCTTTTATGAATGCACATAAATATTTGTGTTAAGGTTTAGATATGAGGTTTTCCCCAAAAGCTCATGTGAGAGACAATGGAGAAAGTTTAGAGGTGAAATGATTGGGTTATGAGAGCCTTAACCTAATCAGCACATTAATCTGCTTCAGTGGACTGAGTGATAGCTGTAGGCTGGGAGGGTGTCACTGGAGGAGACAGAGCATTGTGGGGGCATGCATTTGGGGTATGAGTGGAACAGTCCCCCTTTGCTTCCTAATTTTCACATCCTGCACTACTTTCCTCCTCCATGGTGTCCTGTCTCACCTTGGGCCCAGAGCAACCAAGTCACCCATCTGTGGACTAATACCTCTGAAACCATGAGCCCCAAGTAAACTTTTCCTCTTCTAATTGTTCTTGTTGGATCTATTGATCACATTGGCAAAAAATGCTGATTAAAGCACTGTGGAATTCATTGTAGTGACCCTTCAGTATGTCTTCAAAAATGTATATCTTACTCCCTGTACAGGAGTCAATTAACAATGAAAAAAATATGTAGACTTTCCAGCAGCGTGGACTGTAACAGTTCTGTTTGGGTGAAAGTGCCGTGAGAAGCTGTTAGCTTATGCTGTGTTAGATTTGCTTAAATATAGGGAGAGTGGTGGGATTATGTACAGGACTAGGTGTTTCTATTTTTAATACATAAATGGACAAAAAAAAACCCTGAAAATTTGGAAGTGGAACAATCAATTGAGAATAATTGAAAAGCAGTATTGTGGACAAAATAGAAATGAAGTGGTTACCATTTATAAAGTACATTCACACCTGCTAATTCTTCAATCCTTGTGACAACCTGGTGACCCACGTGTGGTAGATCTTGTCAGCGTTCCTGTTTTACTATGGAAGCTTACCTACAGTTGCACAGCTTTTTATAGCAGAGCCAGGAATGGAATGAGCTCTTCTGATTCAATATCCCTATGATGCTGCCTTTCTTTGTTTTCAAGAACTAGCCTGGACATATATCTAATCGACGACAGAGGTTACAATATGGTTGCAACTATGATGAGAAGTCACTCCTTATCAAAGTTTCAGATTGAGTCTTTTTGTGATTCTCCACTTTTCTGAACCTTTTGTTTCATTACTTGTCCCCACAAAGCTTATCAGAATAATTCTAAAAATAGTACTTGCGTGAGTCTATCCATCTGCCCACCCATCCATCCCCCCATATAACCATATATCCACATATTAAAAAAAAAAACCAATTGGTATACTTCTGTTTGTATGTGTGTATTTATATTATTCCCATAATTCATGGCCACATTTTATATGTTCCTGCTCCTCTCCCCTGACCACCCTCAAACTGCATTTCTGACGATAGAGAAGTAACTGGGCAGGGTGACAACAGTTCTGGCCATTAGCCATGTGTGACAAATTGCTTATTAATCTCCATAGCGCCATCATGAATACATTGAGAGTGGTTAAAGCACTGTAACTTTGGAGAATCTCCAGTCTCACATAAATAACCATTAATCCATCCCTTTTACATTCATCTTTCCACATCTATTTCAAATTGTTCAGTGCTAGTCCAGGAGTGCATTAAAGCTCCAATCCAGGTGGTATTAAGGGGATAAATGAGCCACAGGAAGAGACACTGTATTTTTCTAAAAGCAATTCTTTCTTCATTTTACAAAAGTTGGGAGTTGAGCAATTTATGATTAAGATTTTTGTAGGATACCCTCTGTCATTTTAAGCTTTCCTTGTCTAAGGGTTTAAAAATGAATTTTTAGCTCTGGTATCCTGTATACATTAATGTTTTTCTCTATGCAGGTGGTTGTAACTCTCATTTCTATGAGCAGTAAGTGGTTTTAATTCATTATGATTCACTGTGGAGTCTTTTTGAAGAAAATTGAGGACTGGTTAAAACCTAAGGTCAGTTAGAAATAAGTGCTTGACTGTGCATTTATATTTGTGATGCTCAGAATGTCAGAGAAAGTTGTCAATAATTTTAATTTGATACATTTTTCTACAAGAAGCAATTTTCTTGTCAGAAAAATGCACATTTTATGAATTATAATTTAATATTATTTTGCTTTGTCTTTGTTTCTGTCTGTTTAATGATGGTTATAAAAGTGTATTGTTTCCCACCTTATTCAACCTGTAATCTGTTTTCTCAGGTACTTTACAAAGAAAGTATTTTCATAAAATGACCCAACCTATAAGGTTAAATTTACAAAAGTCTCATTCCATAATACAAAGATGCCCTGCAGAATAAATGCATATAGAGATAGTACTGTATGGTATATCAGATAACATATAATATGAAAGCGGAATGTTTTAGAGTTGACCTTGAAGATATTGAGGAACTCAGAACAGATATCAGGCAGAAGGGTAGCTAGAAGATGATTCCCTATCTCTGGTATTTGTAATAAGCATAAACAATGTGATAACCTGGTTGTCTGACTCAGAATAAAATGCCCACACAGGAATATAAAGAAGGAAAGTCAGTTTTGTGTGTCTCATCAAGATCTGTAAAAATCTCATAGATCATCACATTAAGTACACTAAATAATTCAATTTGAGGATTCATGGTTACAGCCTGAAATTCCCTGAACGTATAAAGCAGCCGCTCAGCTCCATCCATTAGTATTAATGAATTACCATTGTACATCAACACATACCACCAAAGACATCCTTCCTGCCCGCTACTTGCTTTGAATCCTTCAAATGTTATGGAAAGGCTATTTTCTTAATAAATGAAATCCCTGAATATAGCACATGTGATGTCTCATAGCTGAAGCTGATGTCTTACAGGAATTAGTAAGGAATTTTAACTTTAGTCACCTGTTAAAATAGGTTAAATTCTCTCTCCCCTCTCATCTAAAGGATGTGCATGACCACTAAAGAAATGTAACTGTACTTTAGTGCATTTCATTAAGAAATAATCAATTTGGAATGACTGTGTTTGCTTTTCGTTGTAATGACTAAAATGCCTGACAAGGACAACTTAGAGGAGGAAAGGTTTATTTTGGCTTATAGTTTTCTAAGGATTCAGTCCCTGTTCTGATGACTCCAAGATGGAAACATTATGGTAAGGCAGGGCAGAGGAAAGCTGATACTCTTATGGAAGCTGGAAATGGGATGAAAGAGAGAGAAACCCTTCCAGGGCACAGCCCCAATAACCTACTTCCTCCAACCATGTCCCTGCTCTCAGTATTCCCTTCATCTATTGGTAGACTAATTTACGCCTTTTATCCTGGCATCATTGTTAATTAGTATCCATTCAACTCTCAAAAGGTCCTGGTTTGGAAAAATTTTAGGTTTGCCCCACTTTACTGCGTTTCTTGCACAACTGTGGGTCTTTTCTCAACCATCTGGGAAGATTTCAGTTCCTATCTGTGCCGTTCTTGTGGGCCACTTGGTTCTACAAAAGAAGAAAGAAAAAAATTGCTATCCACACACTTTCATGAATTAAAAAACTTTTAAAACTTCCTCCTAGTCTTTCACTTTTTATATCTTCATCCTTCTTTCTCCTTTGTGACAATGCATTGTCCAGCACATGCTCCTCATTAAAATGTCAGGGACAGGTCAATATTCATATATGAATATTTTCATATAGAACAAGCATGGTCATGCTTTCAGTGGCTGTGGGTGTACAGATGAAGTGTGGGATAGTTTACTCTTTGACTGAAGAGGTAGTTTGGGTGTTAACTACTCACTGACATGCAGCTATTAGAATAAACGATTCCTCAGTTCAAATGCTTGTAACTCGTCATATGTCAGACCACACAAAAATGAAGGAGACATTGTTCCTGATCTCAAAAAACCTCATGGTCTAACAATGGAGAAGAACAGTTAGAGCAAAAATTATGTGGTCTAGTAAAAGTGTGTGCTACTAAGAGGATATGAAGGCACAGTGGCAGAACAGGCTTGAGATTAAATCTTTCTGTAGCTTGGGGATTATTGTGTAGGAGATGCAGTGTAGGTGATGTGTGAACTGAGTTTTGGACACACAGTGAAAGTATCAATCAAGATGAGGGTGCTTATGTCAGTTTTGTTTGAGGAAGTAGATGGTGTTGTGTTGGCCATCTTGCACTGTCATAAAAATATTACGGCTTTGCTTGAACTCTGTGTGATATAGATGAAGACTTTTTGTTGTTTTGATAAAGAAGGGTAATTGGCAGTTCACAGTTCTTCTAAGAGCCATAATTTTCCAGTTTGTTGATATACCTTTAGACACAGTTTGGAAAAATCATTATAAAGCTGTCTGAACTTTTCTCTGAAAGAAATAGACATATTTACTTTAATGCATTATAAGAGGTCTTATTTTTCTTTTTTTTTTTTAATTAAGAAATTTAGTTATGGGGGCTGGAGCGGTGGCTCTGCGGTTGCGGCGCTTGCCTAGCATGCACAGGTACCCGAGTTCGAACCTCAGCACCACGTACACAATGAAGTGTCCAAGAAATGAAAGTCACATGAAAAACTAAATAAAAATTGCTTCTCTCTCTCTCTCACTGTCCTTCTCTCTTTAAAAAAATAAAACTTTAGTTATTGTACAATCAAAATTGCATCCAACAAAACAATGATATGTATACTTTTTTTTTTTAAAGGGGACAGTGAGAGAGAAGCAATTTTTAGTTTTTCATGTGACTTTCATTCCTCCGACACTTTGTTGTGTATGTGGTGCTGCGGTTTGAACCCACGTACTGTGCATGCCGGGCAAGTGCCGTAACTGCTGAGCCACTGCTACAAGCCCTACGTATATATTCTTAAAATTAGATTTACCCCCTAGAGCCCTCCCTATTCTCCCCACCCTTACCCTTACTCCCTTGCCCCCCTCCCCCCTCGTTCCCAATACATCTCTGAATGCCCTAGGTTATGTTTTACTACACCTTTGCTGGGTCTAATACATGAGAGTTGACCACCTTTCACACAGGCCAGGGGCTAGTTCCAGCCTCCACAGATGAGTGAAGACATCCGACCCTTGACTCTCTCAGGTTGGCTGATTTCATTGAACATGATTTCTTCCAACACCATTTACCTTCAAAGGCTGCAATATCATTGTTTCTAATTGCTGAGTAGAACTCCATGTTATATATACACCACAGTTTTTGGATCTATTCATCCAGTAAGGGGCATCTGGGTTGGTTCTGTAATTTAGCTATCGAGGAACTATGAACATAGATTTTGCTGTGTCAATATAATGTACTGATTCCAACTCCCCTGGAAAAATACTGAGGAAGAGGGATAGCTGGATCATATGGTCGGTTTATCCCTAATTTTTTGAGGACTCGCTACACTAATAACTCACTTTTTTCTGAAGTTCAGTCAGCGTGGTTCCCACCCACACACTTACATGGTTTACATTCAGGTAGCATTGCCGTGCACTTATATATAAGGGTATGCAGGGTCCCAAATACCATTCTCAGTTGCTTGTATTTCAGTGTCATGCATAGAGTAAAGAACCGCAGAGTGCTCAGCGATTCAGCTGAGTGGAAGAAACTCTTCATTCCGGCTTTATGGTTGATGTGCTGCCCTCACTCCCTGGTCTCTGCGCCTTCTCCTAATGGTTTCTGCCTGCCTTCTGTTTACACTAATCTCTCTATCTTCTCTCTACATTTCCTCCCAAGTCAGTGTTGCTCCAGTGATTCCCGGATTTTCCTCTGAAAGATGGTCATCTGTCTGTTATCTGTTTGGGTGGATTGGGGAATCACCTCTTACCTCTGTTGACATTTCTCTTAGCAATTAACTCACCTATTCTTTTCTGCCCATATTGAATCCTTAAGCAAGTCCCACAGACTCCAATTAAATAATGTCTTCATCTGTTTCTCCTTCTCCAATCCGTTTTCTTATCATGGTACCAGTTCCCTAATATTACTCTCACCTACAAATCCATGACCATCTATTAGCTCTCGTTCACATTAGTGCCAGCTTAGTTCTTCTAAAATATGTAACACCTTTGGTAAAGTACCACCAGCAATGATAAAATTCAGGTGTCATGGTCAGAATGGTTCTTGCTACCTTTTAGGTTTGTTTTCTAGTATCCTCTGAGCATCTTAGAATTGTACAGAGAGGCAGTGCAGAGCTCTCAAGTCAGAACATCTGAGTTTGAATTCTGGTTCTGGCACTTGGTAGTTCTGTGATCTTAGGCAAATCATTTACCTTCTTGTATCCCTTTTTCCTCTATAAAATGGGGGGCTGGAGCAGTGACTCAGTGGTAGAGCGCTTGCCTGGCACGTGCTAGGACCCAGGTTCAAACCCCTGCACCAGGGACTGGAGCAGTGGCTCTGAAGTTGCAGCGCCTGCTTGGCATGCATGAGGACACGGGTTCAAACCCTAGCATCACGAAGGTGTCAGAGAAATGGGGGCCACATGAAAAACTAGAGAAAATTGATTCCCTCTTTTGCTTGCTGTCCCTCTCTTAAACAAAACAAAACAAAACAAAAAACCAGCACCACATATACAACTAAGTGTCAGAAAACAACAACCAAAAAACAAAACAAAATTAAAAACAGATCATTTATAAAACGGGGGTAACAATTGGATTTACCATAGAAGACCATTGTATGAATTAAATGAAACAGGGCATTGTATAGCTTATAGGAAGGGTTCAATAAGTACTCGCCACTCCTAGACTCCATCTCTAGAGAAGATTGAGAGAAAGGTAACAAAATTGAATGTAATATTTAAAAATAA
The DNA here is from genome assembly GCA_004027875.1 of Aplodontia rufa. NCBI lineage: Eukaryota > Metazoa > Chordata > Mammalia > Rodentia > Aplodontiidae > Aplodontia > Aplodontia rufa. Next base: position 68,548 of record PVKS010001841.1, read on the forward strand.
ACTTGAATTTCTTTATAACCTTGACCTAAAAATACATATATATTTGAACAGTTAAGGAAAACTTCTCTGTTTTTGCTGCTTTTTCTGAACCATTGTAAGTTAATGCTCAGAATTGGATACAAATGTAAGTACTTCTGAACATCCTCAGGAACATCACTATGTAAGCAGCGTTCTGGGATTATCATTTTGTTCTCAACCCTGGATTTTATTTTTCCTCTTTTAGGGTAGAAACTTAGCTTCAGGAGAGGTTGGATTTTTCCCAAGTGATGCTGTCAAGCCTTTCCCATGTGTAAGTATTAGTATTTTATTTTTTATTTTATTTTGCTTTTGACATCATGGTTAATGGTGCAGACATGTACAAAGAAACAATACTGGTTAGATCACTCATTAACTTTATTAATATTTTCTGAAGGGATCTTATTATTTTGAACGTCATTTTGAATCAGCTGTCAGAAAATATTTAAACATTTTAATATATGCAAGAGGTAAATTTAGCTTAGAAAAATTTACAAAATTAAGTGGTAAGGACTGAGCTATACCCACTTACTTGTGGGAGATATTACACTCAGCTGGTACACTGGAAGGCATGCTTGGAAGTGAAAAGTCACAAATTCTCTATCCAAATCTCTAAATACATTTTCTATGCATTATTGTGTCATCATTATTTAATATCATAATGAAATTTTCTGAAGATATCAAATACAAATAAAAGGAGATTGAATAAATATTTACTCAAATAATATAGGTGAATATAACATAAACTATACTCTGGTGCTATGATATTGTACATTTGTTTGGGGTGATATGACTTTAGCATCCTAAGTTGAAATTTAGGGTGTATTTTTTCCACAAAATTTTGAAGCTTTGATTTCCAAAGTAAATGAAATCTTTTTACTAATATGGTTGCTTAAAAGAGAAAACCCTGCTATAATTGAATAGTACCTGTATTTCTAAGTTGGATGTTATTTTTGGTATTACAAAAGTGAAAGTCTGCCACTCTTGATTTCAGAAGGTAGTCTATAAGATACTTTACTGCATTATTTTCAAAAAGCTTACTATTATTCTTTTGGGTTTATAATCTAATGTTATATTTTTTAAAATCTTGGATTATGTTATAGTGTTGAATGATTGTTGATGTTTAATACTTTTATTAGGTGAGCAAAAAATTATTAGCTAGTTTTCTGTCATTTGTATGAGGGAGATTCATCTGCAAAGCAGTGATGTTTACATATGGGCATGCAGTCAGAGATAATGCATGCCTACATTAAGATATTTGGTATCTCAAGGTATCAAATCAAGAATATTAACCATTGCACATACCAAATACTACCATCTGTTTAGGACTTACTGAATGTGACATAAAATGAGCATTTGAAATTTTATTTTAGAGATAGTCTAGCATAAAGTGGGTATTTGAGGGGCTGGAGCAGTGGCTCAGTGGTTACGGTGCTTGCTCAGCATGTGCAAGTACATGAGTTCAAACCCGAGCAACCATGTACACAACAGTGTTGGAGCTGAACAACTAAATAATTGTTTCTCCCCCCCCATCCTCTCTCTTTAAATAAAATAAAAAATAAAGTGGGTGTTCAAAATTTATTGTTGAACAAAGAAGTGAAAAGACAAATGTAAGTCCCCTGCTATATACAGGCAGTTTGTTATACTAGATACTAATGAAATCAGCTTGTACAGTCCTATTGGATGATATTTGGTGACTCAATGACTAGGAGAGAAATATGTTCAGAAATTTTAGATGATAAAAGTGTTGCAGAGTAATGTGCAAAATAACCAACTCAAGTCAGTTGTTTTTATAGCTTACAGTTAATAAGTAGGTCTTGAAATTTTGCTGCTTACTTGATTATTGTTGATGGTAGAGCATGATAAGTCAAGGTTAAGTAGAAAGCAGGAAGAATGAAAGGGGGATAGGTTGAAAGAGTTTGAAATATGGTATTGCTTTTGGCCCTGGAACGTATTGTTTATCACGGTTCCAGGAGGAGTGCTTACTATTCCATTCCAAGCTTCAGAATTATTTTCCTTTACATGCAATGTCTGTCTTCTCAAATGTTCTGAGATAAGGGATTGGGGATTTAGCTCAGTGGCAGAGCTCTTGCCTAGCACATGCAAGGCCCTGAGTTCAGTCCTCAGCCCTGAAAAAAAAAAAAAAAAGAAAGAAAGAAAAAACAAATAAAAATCAAATGTTCTGAGGCGTACAAGTAGGTGAGCACTGGGGGAACATAAATGAGATCATTTCATTTCCAGAAATCTGATTATTGGAGATAAGACTATAGGTACAACAGAGTGCAAACTTGGGTATCTCTGTATGAATCTAGAAGCCCTCCATGGGTGAACTAGGAAAAAAACCTTCCCCACAGAACAACATATGCCTGCCTCAATCTTGGCTCTAGGTTACATAGAAAAAATAAAACAATCGCCCCTAAGAATCACTAACCTTAAATTTAAAAATGTTCTGGAATTCATGCTACCTCTGTGACATGAAGAATTTTAATACAGAGACATAGTTTAAAATGATTCCACATTGTTTCCCCAGAGAAAATGCAAATTCTCTTTGGATTGGATCCTCCTTACACACAACCCTCAAAGTATATTTACACATAATACCCCAAGGAACACAGATTCACCATTTGGAATCATTAAAATTATGAGGAAGCACACCAGCTAAGGTTAACAAAAACAGAGAAGAACTGAATTGGACCCATAAATACAGCAGATATTGGTATTACCAGATATTAATTCAGAACTTTATATTTAATATCATTAAAGAAATAAGAAATGGAATGTAAATCTAAGAGGAGAACAAGACACCATCCAAATATCTGGACATATTTCAAAAAGACTCAGATATAGTAATTGAAATGAAAGTCTTAATGGGCATATTATATAGCATATCAGACATACTTGTGTAGAAAATTAGAAGAAAAATGTGAAGAAATTTTGAACAGCCCAGAGTTTAAGAAAGGTAAAATATAATGGAGAATGAAATGATGAGATTCAAATGCATCTAATAGAAGGCAAGATTAGAGAAAATTGTGAAGCAATATTCAAATAAGAAATAACTGAGAACTGTCCAGAATCTATGATAAAACTAATCTTAAGAATCAAGAAGAATATATTAAAGTTAAGCAACGCCTGACACACATTAATAAAACTTCAGCACATCAAAGACAAAATATTAAGACTAACCTGAGAAAAGACAGAGCACCTGTAAAGGGTTGATTATTAGATTAACAAATAACTACAGTGGTAATGGAAGCTGTAAGTTGAGAGTTTGTACCTCTGGAAAATGTTGAGTAGCTTCTATTGTACCAGTCCTTTTACAGATAAAAGCTATAAACTGTGAACAAAATATAACAAACTATCTGAAGGTACTAGGAGAAGAATTGACTCTTGGAAAAGGGAATGATATTAGGTGAGTTTCCAGGTTTCAGGGCTTGCTTGAGGGCAAGGACTGGCATATAGCATTGAACCAGGCTGCTAAACTTCAGACAGAAACCTTAGGATATTTTTGACTCGAAGAACTAAGTATGGAGACGTTTGAAGCAACCACAACAGTTGGCGAGGGAGATAGGAAATATTAGAGAGAGAACCTCAACTCTGTGTATAAAGTCTGCCTGTCTCCCTTTGAGTGGTGAAGATTCTAAACAGCTCCAGTCACGGCTAAAAGAACTAAACTGAGAATTCAGCAGCCCTTTACTACAGGGCTGCAATTTAAATTCAAACAGGTAAACCGTCTGTTTTAAGGAAAACCATACTCTTTGTAGGAATGTAACAGAATCCAGATCTTCAATTTGAGTAACAGCATATCGTTCAAATCATACCAGATGACAATTCTAAATTCATTATACAAAGAAACAGGAAAACATGAACCATATTAAAAAAAAAAAACCCAAAAAACAAAGATTCATCTAAGATGTCCCAAATGATGGAATTAGGAGGAAAGGATTTTAAAACCACCTCAGGATACAAAGGAAAATACATTTATAATGAGTGAATCAACAGGAAACCAAATGTAAAAAGGAACCAAATGGAAATTCTGTAACGAGAAACTATAATATTTGAAATAATAATAATACATTGAAAAGTTTTAAGAGGGAGCTGGAGCGGTAGCTCAGGAGTAGATCACTTGCCTGGCATGTGCAAGGACCCAGGTTCAAATCATAGCACCACATCTACAATAAGTGTTGGAAAAACAGAAACCGATGGGAAAAAAAATTATCATTTTAAAAAAAGTTTTAAGAGAAAATTACTATCAACTTAGAAACTTAACTCTCCTAAATAATGACATTTCTAGCCAGATACAGAGAAAATTACTTCTAACTGTTCTAACCGACTTTATACTTAAGGAATAAGAATCATATATGTACATATATTTATGCAAAATGTGTGTCTATACAAGCACACACAAGCATGCAATGTTCTGAAAAAGATACTTTTTTAAAGAAATGCTTTGTTCATAGCAGTAGTTTGGTACTGTAAACTGTCTCTAAGTGAAGGCAGAAAACAAGGAATAATAGTAATTCAAAGATGAGAGAGTAGACAGAGGGAAATCATTTGTGTTCTTAAATATGAAGTATCTGTCAAGAAAAAGATTAGGACCACAGCTTGGTTATGGGGCTCATGGATTAGGAGATAGTCCTGGATCTTCATAAGTCAGAATATACCCACAAAGAGAAACAGTAGGACACATCAGGATGCAGCAAATCTGCTGTAGAATTTTGTGGCACCCATACAGTTTTGGGATTTCACAACCATCATATGTTGAAGTTCTTTGTCCCCATTCTGTACTTCATGGAGTGAGAAGTTGGTGTAGGAATAAGCATGCATTGTACATTTAAAGAATACAAAAAAGGCAAGGGAAGCAGGAAATATTTTTCCATCAAATTTTGGAAGCCACGTATATCTTATCAAAAGGGAAGCTGTTAAGAATCAATTTCTGTATTCAAAACCAAAATGATATAAGAAAATATTTGCAAGATTATGGGTATTTTATCTTCAGTAATTGCTGTGTATCATGATTTTGCAAAGTGCTTGTGTCAAAAATTGATCCATAGGATAAAATATTTAAATATTAATAATTGTAGGAATGTTTTGGTCTGAAAGCAGTTTTTTTTTTTTTTTTTTGGAAGGACAGTGAGAGAGAGAGAAAGAGAGACAGAGTATCAATTTTTATTGAGTTTTTCACATGCTTTCGTTGCTGACATTTAGTTGTGTACGTGGGTGCTGGGGTTTGAACCCGTGTACTTGCGCATGCCAGGCAAGCGCCATAACCACCAAGCCATCGCTCCAGCCCTGAAAGCCATTTTTTAACATATCACTTTCAACTTGGAAGATCAAAATAGTATCATTCCATTATGAAAACTGGCATCACTAGAGGTGTGTTCACATTGACAAGAGCTCTGAAATGCTGTAGTTTAACTATTGAAAGTGAAGGTAACAGTATTTTTAATCACCCAATATGACAAAACCTTGGAATAACATAGAATGTACATATCAATGACTCAGATCATTAATGAAACTTCCGAGCACAGGACTCAGCACTGTCTTTTTTCAGGAAGTTATAGATTGTCCCCCTCTCTATAGTGTGCATTTTATTATTTTATGAATGTTAGTTTAATTTCTTTGATTTCTTTCATTTTCTAGTTGCCATCAGCAGCTAGAACTTTGTTTTTGATAGAAAACACAAGATTTTTCTCTTTTGCAAAACTTCATCTGAAGAAAAGGAAAAATGGATATTTTCCATGATGTGTTACTAAATAAAAGGTTTTCCAGTTGGTAGATTTTAAAAATCAGGGTTTTGAATTTGTTACATAATAGAATCTACATCAGTGTATATTATTTATTTTGCATGTTTTCCTAATGTGAAAGTGAGGTGCTATTTGATTTCCTTAATAACATTTTCATTTTGGTTTTCTATGATAGGATTAAATTGCCTTGATAATAAATATTGAAAGTTTCTAGTTCATATTTTCCTGCTGTCTCTTTCCTTGAAGGTACAGCAGCAGTAAAATGAATGAAAGAATGAATTAAAGTGAAATGAATTATTTTCTACTTATCTGACATGTACTATGATTCATTCTGTATAAAATTGCCAATGGATAGTACTAGGACCATGCTACTTAAGGGTTTTATAGAGCTGAGTCAGCTGAAGTGAATTAATGATTGATTTCTAAAAGCTTCCCTTAAGTAAACTTAATCTATTTTTGCCGTTTTATATCCTAGGTGCCCAAACCAGTAGATTATTCTTGCCAGCCTTGGTAAGTATAAAAAATGTTTATGTAGCTAAGTTGAAATACCGTACCCTTAGCTTGAGGATGGTTTAAATGTGGGGGTAGTAAACCATATTCCATTTCCATTTGTCTTGGCTAAAAGTATTTTCAGATGTAACAAAACATCATAATGAATCCATATCTTGCTGACCTTTCTGTATCTTTATCAGAGAGTGGTATGTGGTTGTGTGTGTGGATGAAGGCATTTAACTGTAAATGAAAAGTTTAGAACAGCCACAGAAAGGAATGGGGCATAGGCAAATATGTATCTTGTATTTTAGATTTATCATAAAGCAGAAAAAAAGTAAAAATTATTTCATTGTATGAAACTAAGAATTAGCTCAAAGAGGATAATAGATTCAAAAAAACATAATTTGCAACATATGGGAGCAGTGAAATACAGCCACATCTGTTTTGCGTCTAGATATGGAGCATGCTTACCCTTTGGAGACTGGCAGTACAGTTAGCACTACTATGAATGAGAGTGTACAGTGGTTATTATTTTTTAGATATCTTAACAGTAAAGAATACATTTAGGGGCCAGAGAGGTGGCTCAGTGGTAGAGCGCTTGCCTGGCATGCACAAGTACCCAGGTTTGATTCCCAGCACCACATATACAGCTCAGCGGAGGAAAAACAAACCAAAAAAAAAAAAAAGAAAAAAAAAGAAAAAGAAAAAATAAAAATCAGCATGTGTGTGCATGTACGTGTACTCTCCTCTCTCTTTAAAAAAAATCCATTTAGGGGGCTGGAGCAGTGGCTCGGTGGTTACAGTGTTTGCTCTGCATGCTCGAGTACACGGGTTCAAACCCCAGCACCACGTACACAACTAAATGTCAGAGCAACAAAAGCCATGTGAAAAACTCAATAAAAATTGATTCATTCTCTCTCCCTCTTTCTGTACTTCTCTCTTTAAAAAGCATTAAAGAAATCCATTTAGGATCTGGAATAGCTATGATCATCATACAATAATCAGTGTGTACTGAGCACTTGGCATGTGCTTTGTGCTGCGCACTTTGTACTTTACATGTCTTATTTCATTTTTGTTTTTCCAACATTCCTGTGAAGAAGGTGTTGTTATTATTATAGATGAATAAAGGTTAAGTTTATGTAGTTAGTGATAGAGGCAGGAATCCAGGTTATGCTATATGCACCCTGCTGTACAGTCCCCTCAAAATACAAAATATAAGCCTAATACTCATTTGTATTTGTTTCCCTGAATGCTTTTGGATTTGTATTAAAATGACTGAATCTGTTTTCTGTCTCCTGACATTTAAATATATGCACGCAGATGAGAGATCAGGATGCATGTGTAAATGAGCCATACTGAGAATGTGCAGACCTGGTTGGCTCTGAGTGTGTACACCACCTGAGCTGCCTGTTTATTAAGTGTTCTGATTATTTTCTTCCCTATAACCACAGTATGGGAAATGCCAGACTGCTTTGCAATGCGCCGGAATGCGTGCTGGAGGTCTGGGATTCTTGCCCTCACACTTCTGCCTCTCTGAGCAGCCACTTCTGCCTTCTTGGTCATTATCTGCCTTCTCTGCTGTGCAGCGCTGAGCCGCAGCGCTGAGCTTGCTGAAAACATTGGAGGTTTCTGATAGAACTGGGAATCTTCTACAGGTTTACCTGGCTTAAGACAATTTCCAGGTCTTAGCTTCTGCAGAACTGAGAACTACAGTCCCGAAAGGAATTAAATTTGGACATTAGCGCTAATAGTATGGACAATCAAACTGAAAAAATCAGTATCGGATAAAAATCAGGGAAGCGTGGTGATTGAAGTCCTTTTTCCTCCTTCCATTCTTCATGTAACTAGCTTTATTGTTACAAGGGTTATGCTCTTAAAGATAAATACTAGTGCTGCAGACTATGGGGATTTTATGAAATAAGCTTAACCTGATATTTGGGAACAATTTGCGGCTCTTTGCTTTAATATGCACTCTAGCCAATATGTAAAATTCTATTGAAAACATGACCACTTAGGATAGTGTCATTTCTTATGATAAAAAATCAAGATGTTCAGAGAAAGGATGAGCCTTAAAGTAGGAAGAAATAAAGATACTTCACAGTAGAATTATTTGAAATTACTTTCTTCCCCTCCCTTGAGTAACCTGGATAGTTTATTCAAACTAAGCAGGCAGTTTTATGTGAAATGTCTTCTGCTAGGGAACAAAATGATCAACCACACCAGAAAATGGAACCTTCAATTTTAGAAATACTAAACTGTTTAGAGAAAATTACACTGAATGATGGCATGGTAGTTCTCAAGTCACTGGGACGTTGAATACTATCAACTATATTATGTGTTCATTATTTCCACATTTGAAGGAGGTTGTTCACATAAGGTTAATTTTGTCTCTTAGGCCATAAGACAAAATGGAAAATCAAGGTGATTATCTTCAATAATCTACGTTTTAGGGTGTCAAAAAGCAAGGACAAGGCCTGACTGAAAACTGGAGAATTATTTTAAAATCTGCAGGTAGAACAGGAAGTAAATGCCAAAGTCCCCATTCCATTTTCGTAAATGTGGGCCTTAGGAGAATTATATCCTGAAGCTGAAGGATGAGCTACTAAGCCAAGGAAGAAGATGATTGAGAGTCCAGGAAAGGAGAACAAACGGAAAGAGTACAGGATAATTCAGCAGGTTGCAGGTGGCAAGAGAGTGAACAGGTTCAAGAGAAGTCACTTCAGAGAAAAAAAATCAACAGGGAGATTGTGAGCTGTTGAAAATGGATTATGGAGGATTTTGAAAATTTTTGAAAGAATTTGTGATAGATAGAATCTTGAGAAAACAAAAACTGAATTTTTTTTTTTTTTTGAGGATAGATATGTGATAACATGCTAAAACTGAGTCCCTTGATGAGCAGCCATGGTTTGTAGAGGTTACAGAAAGACAAGAGGGATGAGCAGCACCATGAAGGAAGGAATAAGCTCTGGGCATGGAGAACAGTGGTTTCCTTCCTTATGTTTGGAATTGACATGTTATTGTACTATGAGAATATTATTTAAAATATGCAAGTAGAAATAAGGAAAAAACGGATAAACTATTGGAAATGGTATTTGGGGAAGAAGGCTGGTATGATGGAGTACTGTTCCTTTTCATTATATTCCTTTAATAAAAGTTATCTTTTAAAAATGTTTTTGTATCACTTTGTTAAAAATGCATACACTGCTCCTAATGTGATAAATGCTATGAAAATAGGGATACTGCAGTGAGAATAATGGAGCGGAGGGTACAGGATGTTGAAAAACTGGTTAGATGAGATGGTCGAGATGGTCGAGAAGACTTCCTTCTCTAAACCTGAAGGAATTGAGTTGCTGGAGGGTGTATTTCCAGACACAAATACGGTCTATGAGGAGACTGTAAGTTAAAAAAGAGCTTGATGAATTCCTGGACCTGAAAGAAGGCTGGAGACGGAGATGAAGAGTGTTTTAAGAGAGAAGGTTGAAGAGGCAGGCCTGAATCAGATCATCGAAGGTCCTTCCACAGTTCATGGGTTGTTATGACTCAAGATCCCACTGGCATAAAATACCTTCAGGTCCATTTGTTCTTGTTGGAATCCTAGCTCTCCCTCTCTCAATATGCTTTTGTTGAATGTTTATGTGCATTTGAAATAAAATTAGATTAGATATGAGTATATGGTCACATGAATCTATATATAAATCAGAGTTTTCTGGAATATTAAGCCATAAGTAGCTTCAAAAGAGAACAAACAAAAATGTTTAATTTCTGTTGCCCAAAATCTCTGATGTATTTTGCCAGTCAATTTAACACCTGTGTTTGATGTTGTCAGCATTGAAGAGATGTCTTTGGAGAAAGGTCCAATGTATTCCCCAAGGAGAGGGGAACCTCAACGCAGGCCCAGTGGGGTCCTTGGAATACATCACAGAAAAGAATTTCAGCACCAGCCAGAAAGGCATAGACAGAGGTTTTTTTTTTAGGAAAGGTTGATACACATTCAAGGGAGAATGCAGGTTGTCTCCAGAGAAAAGCAGCTGCCATTTGGGCTGGGGGGTCCAATATTTATAGAAAGGCTGCATTAGGTGCTGGACTAGAAGGGGGTTCAGGATGGAGTTGCACAATTTTGTACCATTTCTCCGGTGCCTGTATGTGTTTCCTCAGTTTACAAGGGCGTGGCCAAAGGCCACTGCCTTTTGCATCTCAAGAGCTTGAGGGTGTTTCCCCCAAGATGCAGTATTTTTCTTCAGACTAACTCCCTATCTCAGTGTGAGAAGGTCATTCAAGAATATTTTAACATTGAATTTGGGCCCTTTGCTATGATAGTTTTGGTTTTTTTTTTTCTTTTTTTGATTTTGAGTATGTTTCAGGCCCACATAGTCTAGGGAATATTGAATTCTGGATTTGAAAACTATCTACCTTTTAAATTGTAGGCTATGAGAATCTTAAATTTAAACAATAATTATTTTAAACTAATTTAAATTGTTACTAGGTTTTAAAAAAAAATGCCCAAAGGGGATTTCACAAAGGGTGTAGAAAAGGTGAAGAACCTGCATGCGTGCACGTGTGTGTCTTCTGCAGGGCAGGTCTGTTTCCTACTGTCCCTATAGTCCCCACAGCTGTCTTTCTGATCCAGTGCACACTGGATCCTTTCTTGGCCTCACTTTCTTTGGTGAATATTTACTGGATGATCACTGTGTATTAGGCACTGTTCACTTTTCTGTTGTTAGCTTTGTAGAGCATTTGTGTTTGGACATATTAATGGTCTTGTCTGCATTATTTTTGAAGCAATGTAATTAATATAGAAAAGAACAGATCAGATCTGCCACTAAACTAAAATCCTGCCAGATACTTATTTTTAGCCTCTCTTCTCTTTCAGATACATTATCCAACTTTTCCATGTTATTATCTCTTACAGGTATGCTGGAGCAATGGAAAGATTGCAGGCAGAGACTGAACTTATTAATAGGGTAAATAGTACTTACCTTGTGAGGCACAGGACCAAAGAGTCAGGAGAATATGCAATTAGCATTAAGTAAGTAGGACAAGTACTTTTACAGAAATAGATTTCTTGTTTTAATAATTGCATAGGCTATCTGACATGCAAAACCTGAAGTTGAAAACGAAGGTTCTAAATGCAGCAGAAATAATGCATCTATCCAGACAGTTCATTAATACTTGAAAATATCTGTTAGAAAAACAGTAATAAGTGTTATGGGCTGCTAATTGGCATATTAGATTTCTTTCATAACATTATGTTTTGTTGATTTGATGTGTGTATATATCTAATAAATTCCAAGTAAATGTTATCAGGTTTTGTCTTATTTTTTTCTGCATTCATTCTCAAACTAAACTTTGCAAATTAAGCATAATGATTAGTCAAATCCACCCCCATCCCTCCTCACTTCAAATATTGGTTATATCTTCAACCAATCTAGTAAATATATTTTGTTAATTAGCTGTCACCATTGTATTGGCATAGTTATATATTTTGTCTTCAAAATTAATTCCTATAATGTTATTGGGGCATGCCCTCTGGTAATTATTGATTTCTACTGATTAAAAACACATTTATATTCATAAGTTATTCATTGCCCATAGGTACAATAATGAAGCAAAGCACATCAAGATTTTAACAAGAGATGGCTTTTTTCAGATTGCAGAAAACAGAAAATTTAAAAGTTTAATGGTAAGCATTGATTATTTCTTTTCAATCTATGATCCTTAATTTTCTCTTGTTAGAAAGATCAGTTTAATGCTACAGTTTCCTGGAACATTTGCTCACTGAAAAATATTTAAAGAGAATAGTAGGATAGTTCTGTAGCAGAATTCTAAAAATTCTAACTTTAAGAATTCCAATGAAACTTCGTAAAAATGGCTCAAATCATATTTTTCATTGCAAACTAAGTTTGCAAGTTTTGGATAGTATTCTAGAGTCTACACTAGTTATGACTCTTAGAACAACAACAGATTCAAGTATCAACTTTCAGTTACTTGTGTGGGTTTTGATGTGTGTTTGAATGACATGAAGCCAACTTTTAATATGCTATTCCTCCCTCATCTTCCTTCCTTTGCCTCTATTTCTTCATTCAGCCAGAAGAATATTAAAAATTATGACACAAAGGGTTGTAATTAATAAAATACCACTCCATATGTAAGTTCATTTCATACAAAATGTAAAGTCAAATTGAAACTTTTTTATATGTATTTTCTACTCTTCTGAATTTTCTGTTCAGTGGATTTCATTATCTTGCACAATTAAGCATTAACGTAGTAACATTTTTTACAACAATACAATTGATGCTTCATAGGAATACATACTATGAAATGTATTGAAATGGAAATAGTTCAATGTCAGGTTGATTCAAATGAGTAAGGATTTAATTCCCATAATTTAAAAATATATATAATTTAATAATTTTATTAGCATGTAAGAATATTATATGTCATATATAGAATGCATATGTATCATTATGTATGCATTGCTAACAGTAAATAAAAGTTCATTTCTTAAAAGTGGTCTCAAGTCTGTTCCTCAAGTCTGGTAGTTTCTTAAGAACTACCAGTTTGGATATAGAACACAAGGTGCATTTGTAGCTACTTAGAACTTTCAGTAACATTCAGAAGGACCACTCATTGATTGAACTATTGATCAAATGATACATACTGCATCTTTCTGGAAAACATCAGCAAGCACTTTGCAGATGTTAATATTAAAGTTAAAGCTGAGTGTAAAGGAGTCTTACAAAAGAGGCCAGCTGGAATGACTTACCTAAAAATTTAAAATAGCTTCAAGACAGTATTTTAAAGAAATTTAAGCATTTTAAGTTGAAAGAAAAGGAAGAAAACCTTTATAGACATAAATATCACATTTCAAATTGAGAAGCCACGGATGAGCAACATGGCCATGTGCTGAAAATGTAAACTCTTGTCAAATTGGTAACCAAGATCCAGATATCCTCCCTGCCAGAGTGACTTCAAGCAGGCTGTGCAGAAAGAACTTGACCAGAGGAGGTTCTTCAGGTGGCTAGTGGATCCACAAATGACGAAGCACAGGCGCAGCTGAGACATGATAAAAGTGTGCACGGGGCTCTCCACATCTCTGCAAGACATGCCAGTGTGAGCTTTCAAATGCAGAACTTCCTTGGATGGTAATGAGGCTGCTCCACAGTATTAGAGTTAATATGGCACTTTAAAAAAATGCTGCAGGGCTAAAGATGACTTCCAGCCTTCCACACTTTGGAAGTAGCAAAAGGAACTCCCATCAGAGACAAGCAAAGAGGATGAAAGGAATAGCTGCTGGAAAGGGACAGTCAATTTAGCTTTCTGTCACCTTGGTTCAGCTCTAGGAAGTTCTTCAGCAGTGAAGGTCAGATGTGAAAAGCCGGTAATCCCACAGCTACCTGGACTCCTAGACAGAGATCCTATCTACATGTAAATCTGTAATTATAGAAAAAAATAATAGCGACCTAAATTCAGGCCATTGGTACCAGTGAATACTGAAGTTTTGTCTGAATGTCAGGAAAAGGAACTAACAATACTTGTCTTGGGACTGAAATAAACCACCCTTGTAAAGTAAATCTCAGAAATGCCACTGTTAGAGACCCATGCATATGATTTTTTCCCTCCGGATCTGGGGATCTTTTGTAGGGATTCACATACCACAGTGGGTTCAAGGGAGATGGAACTTAAGCAAAGCTACAAGGCAATTAAAAAACGGCAAAAAGATGTAATTTGAAAAGAAGTAAGAAAAGACAAGGAGCTGAAAAGTTTCAATATCAGAAAAGTCTTTTGGCAGGTATATTGGCAAAGAGGCTTCTGAACTAGTCTTCAGCTCCACCTCCTTTTTGTGCATTCTTTGAGCAAATTTATAGAGTCTTTTCTGTGTGAAATCACTATGTTTTTTGAGAATCCAGAAATTACTTGATCTAACATGGCTAACAAATTAGTAAATACATTTGTACAAAGAATAACACAATAGTACCATCCTTTGGAAAATAAGGGAAATTATGGATACTTTGTCAGAAGGGGTGGCTTTTAGCTCAGTAACCAGCTCCTCCGGAAGGAAAGAAAAAATTAAGCTGCATTGGGGCTTCTTAAAAATCATTATCATATAATCGCTAAGAGATCCCATTAATTATGTGTCTTTCAAATTATTCAGTTTCCTTTATAAATTAAGAAGTGGTCTGAGGATTCGAGTTGTTTCTTAAAGATAGTTCAGTGTCCCACTGTCATTGGTGTTAAAGTTACCTTCTACCTGTGAATCACAATAAGGCCTGGAATTAATTTTTTATTTGGAAATGCAAAGCAAACTCTGGAGCTTATTTTAAATCAGCTAGTTTCTCAAAAAGAAGGCTGGCTATAGGTGGTTAGGACCAAACCTTTTTCCCTTGGGTTTCAATAGCTTGATTAATCAAAACCTTTAGGGTTCTTTGGTCATTAAATTCAAATCCTAAATGAATTTCTGTATCCAGATTACAAGGCATTAATTTTGTTCTAATTTTTCTGTATGCCAAACTATCCATGTCCAAATGCTGTTTATAAACCATCTCCATTGCCTGTTTCCTTGGTAATTGGAATGACTGACTCTCACTCATTATTTTTTCAAAGAGACTTGAATTGTTGACACTGCTGTGTCAGTGAGAGACAAGGAAAGCTTAGCGATTTCTTTTGTTTAGAGTCATCTTATTTACTTGTTGTACCTGAAGGTCAATGACTACTAAAGCAGGGGTGGATTAGACTGAAAAACAGAAAGCATAAAGGCATAAATTTGGAAAAGATCCATGGTAGCACTACTTAATTCTACTCAGAAACATGTAGGAAGATTTACCCTTACAAGACTGTGAAAATGGAACTAAAATATCCTCTATGCTTAGTGAAGTGTTAAAGAAGGTCTTGTAGTTTACTAAGCTGCATGACCACAAGCTTTGGAAAACTCATTATTTCTTATATAAAATTTGGGAGAGGAGTATGTGTTAAATGATCACCAAATTGTTTTATCAGTATAATAATTTTATAGTTTCTAGCTGACTTTACATAAACATTAATTAGTATTAATTCATAACAAAATACATAAAATTCATATTGCTGCCAGTGAGATTAAATGGAAGCTCAAAGCTATTGTCTTCTTATTCTTTTAGGTATATTTTCATGTTGCAAAAGAAAATAACACATTTTACTCAATTTAAATATCAAGACTAAGAATAACTCTCTGGTATCATTTGTATCACAACATAATATATAGATGTACTATTCTTCAAGAGGCCTTTTTTAAAAGACAAAATTTGCTTTGTGTTTTAAAAATTAAAAACAATAATGTTCACTAAGTAGAATTTAATTCCTGAACTAGCCTTTGCAAACAACTTTAAAAATCACCATAATACAAATGCTGTATTCTGATCACTGAAGCCATTTTGAAGATACAGACTTCTCTCTGTTGCTTTGTTATTTTTCTCTGCTTTTAGAGATTGCTCAGATTCCACATTCCTTTGTTTCATCAAGCACCCTCATTATCTGGGCCAAAGGAAGGGAGAAAGGAGTTTTATTTTTAAACTTATGATTGTGGGTTCCACCCTAGCATCTTAAGTCTGAGAAAACACAGTTCCTGGTGCATCAAGGACACGTAGCAAATGTTGTTTCCCTTTGCCTAAAATGATGTAGTTAAAAGTGCAAACTTTGGAGACAGACACCAGCTTTGTGACCTTACCCAAATCGTTTAGCCTCACTGAGGTCTGAACATCAGTGAGGATGAGTCCAACTTCATAAGGGTCCTGAGTGAAGATCGCAAGCAAGCATGTGAAGACCTGGCACTTGGGCTAGCAACCGCTGTTCCGATAATCCGCATACATCAGCCCCTGTATGTATTCTTCGTTATAGTCTGTGAAGTGGTTTACTATTGCCATTTTTTTCAGGTATAAGCATTAAAAAAAAGTCTCCATCTGCTTTAACCAGGGCTTTAGACAAACCTTACTCCTTTTAGTTTATGAAGGTGATTTTTTACTTTATCACCTTTGTGTGTGTTCCCAGTCTGGCTCTTCCATCTAAAATGATTCTTCCTCATTTCTGTTGATATTTTACTTGTTCTTCAGTGGAAGCCAAGTGGCTTCCATCTTGAAGCTTGCTCTCATCCTTCCCATTGGACACACCACGAGAAGTTCTTGCGGTGCCTTCGAGCTCCCAGAATCCTTCCTTTCCCCCTCTAGGATGAGAACAGCTAGGGAGCAGTGCCTTATCTTCACAATCTTTGTGACCCCCTAGTACTCCCAGCACAAAGCAGCACACAACATGTTTGAGTTTAGTCATAAATAATAAATCATTGGCTATTCTTGTTTTCTTCTTTCAGGTGATTTTTTTGGTTCCATTGATTTGTTTCAGGAACATTGAACATAATCACTGATTGGAAGCATGGAGTTGATTGACAGTGTGATTTTTTAGAAGAAATGAGTAGCTTTTGTACTCTTTTTTTTTTTTAAAGGTGCTGTAACAGAAGCACTGAATAATTAGGTTAAATGAGAATATGCTTTTATTTTCATTTCATATATTTACAAAGGCTTCATATTTATAGTATTTATCTAATGATAAGATGTACTTTCCATTATGAATTATTATTCAATTTTGGTCTACAGTAGAGGGATTCAGATTTGTGCAGGATTTATGAAACCAACATGTGAAAAGAAATTTCCTGAAGTTTTAGTCTGAAAAGTGGTGGGTGATGACGACAAGGGAGTTGGGTTTATTTAAGGCAAATTATAAGCAAAAATAGGGAAAAAGCTTATTATCAACCGCTGTGAGTACCAGGTGATACTGAGTTATGATAGGTGCTAACACTTCTTCATAAACCAGAAACAATATCAAGTTGCATTTTTTGCATTATCAACTTTTGTTTACAATGGAAGAATATATTTAGTATCAGGTTTGTTTTTCAGCTATTTAAAAGAAAATGCAGGAAACTAGAAATTGCTATATATTAAGCAAGCAGCTGTTCCTTTTATTTTTGTTTGGAAAGGCAAGTACTTCAGAAATAACAATAATTAGTACTCTGAAATTGAAGTTGAGTATGGTTTCTTTTCATTTTGCCACATCTGACTAAAGACTAACAGGATGTTCTGTATCCATGAAGAACAATAGAGCTAAGTCTTATGATGAATGTCCTCAGTAACAAGGACAACTCCCAGGTAGGTGTCATGTACATCCAGACAGCAGTAGCAAGAGATCGTCATTTACTTACTGCTCCATATGTATGGAGAACTTAGCATTAAATTGTTCATGCTTATATTGTATGTTATTATGTGTTAAGGAGTTTGGTTGAGAGCAAATGTATCTTCATCAAAAATAATCTGATTCTTTTCCCTACAGGAACTTGTGGAGTACTACAAGCATCATTCTCTTAAAGAAGGTTTCAGAACCTTAGATACAACTCTGCAGTTTCCGTACAAAGAGCCAGAACATTCACCTGGACAGAGGGGTACTAGAGCAGGCAACAGCTGTGAGTATTGTAATTGAGAATACGATTTGCTGTCACTTTAGGGTTGGAGGCAAAATAGCATTAAACATGTTCATTCCAAACTTTGAAATATAACCAATTAATATGCTAATGCAATGAGCAAGGACTTTTTTTTCTGGAGCTAAGCAGAATCAGGGACCAACAGCCTTATGTACATGTCTAGTTATAGGTCTTTGTGCCAAATTCAAGATTATGTTTGCATTAAAATAGCACAAATGTAAGGTTATGTTAATGCATAAAGTTTTATGCTGTTCTCTGACTTTTATATTAGCTAAAGTCTTTTTCATTTACACATGTTTGTGGCCATAATGCTGTTTGAGTAATAGTATTTAAGCAAAACTGGTTTACAGCTCTCCCTGAGCCTAGTATTCCCTGTGTGCTGATGCCCCATTTCAATGACTACTTTTAGATTCTGAAATAACTGACATATTTTCATGGATGACAGTACTGAAACTACACATTAGCTACTTCTATCAGAATAAGCGTTGTGCCACAACTAACCACAAAAGATTAACA
Organism: Aplodontia rufa; assembly: GCA_004027875.1. Lineage (NCBI taxonomy): Eukaryota > Metazoa > Chordata > Mammalia > Rodentia > Aplodontiidae > Aplodontia > Aplodontia rufa. The sequence continues at coordinate 86,809 of PVKS010001841.1, forward strand.
CAAAAACAAAAACATGTTTGAATGTGAGTCCTAGTCAAACTTTTTCCTCTCACTATTTAATGTGACAATCTTCCTGGGGATAGGGTGGCACATAAAGAGAACATTTCAATGAAAAATGTGGAGAAGAAAGTAGTGGTTTCAGTCCCTTGTTTGGATATCATTTTTTTAAAAACAAATCTGTTTTAGAGAAAAAATGAAAACAATTTTATTGCTCTTACAATCTTTAGCCTAAGCAAAACTGGAAGATCTAGAGATACTTGAGAAAAAAATTTGCAACCATTTAATATAATTTTAGCTTTACTTTTTCCTCTAAAAGCAAACACTAAAAGGGAAACAGGTATGATGAGGGTTCCAACGACGTCAGTAAAACTTCATACACTTCAGTATGAGTAAATATGCAAATACTTTGTCACACAGCTGACAGGTTTTTTTCTTATTTGAATAGCTGAATAGCTGTTCTTTCCACAGTGATCAGCAACACACGCCCAAGACTGCACAGTGAAAACAGGAAGAACATACTTTATGTAGAAACTTTAAACACCTTTAAATTTTTATCTATTTTTTAGCCCAATATTACTCAATTTATCTTAGATTGTCATACAGTCTGTAACTTTTGCTCATTCAAAACTGGAAGGTTTAAAAAAAGTTTTCCTACAGATTTCTTTAAAGTCTGTCAAACTTCTGACTTCTCTCCACTGCATGAAACAGAATTTCCCCCTTTTTTTCCTTTGCCTTCCCAGCAGCAGACACTATACAATCTGCCAAGAAGGTCGGTTATACCAAGTCCTATCTAAGTTGTTCACTTAGTTCTAGGAAGCTCAGTAGAGAGAGGTGGGCAACCAGGAGGGCAGCATCTATCCCAGGTAGGAAGGCTGTTAGCCTTCAGAGTGTACTGCCTGGTCTACTGCAGACCTTCATCAGAGCTTGGCACATGTTTATGCCCAGAGAACATCATCCAGCAATGAATCAAGTTGCTTAACTTAACAGTTTTATCTCTAGTATTTAATAGAGTGTTTAGTCAAACTTGTTCAAAAAACCAAAAAATCTGTGATAAAGTGTTCTTCACCACTAGTAAGCAGAGAAATGCAGATCAAACCACATTAAGATTTCACCTCACTCTATTCAGAATAGCAAAGATGAAGAATAAAACAATAACAGATGCTGGAAGGGTTGTGGGGAGAAAGGAACACTAACGCACTATTGGTCAGACTGCGAACTGTACAGCCACTCTGGAAAGCACTTTGGAGAGTTCTCAAAAAAACTAGGGGCAGAACCATCTTACAACCCAGGTATTCCACTCCTGGATGTTTTTTCAAAAGAGCTAGAATCAGCATACTACAAGTCACAGCAACATCAATGTTTATAGCAGCTCAATTTATAATAACTAAATTAATGGAATCAACCCAGATGTCCCTCACTGGATGAATGGATCCAAAAACTGATGTATATATACACACACAATGGACTTTTACTCTGCTATTAGAAAGATGATATGGCTTTTGTAGGTAAATGGATGGAAAGGGAAAAAATTATGCTGAGTGAAATATCCCAAACTCAGACTTAAGGGCCATAATGTTTTCTCTCATATGTGGAAGCTAGAGTAAAACCAAGGATAGAGTGAAGGTTAGACAAGATTATTTACTAGATACACCAAATTTGAAGTATCACATAATTTGAGGGGAATATAACTTTGGGAGGGTAAGAGGGTGGGGAGATGAGAGAAGAAGGGTGGAGAGGGAGGGAAAAATGTGGTTGCTAATTCTGTATAGTACACTTGACTCCCCTGAGAAGCCAAATAATACTCATGCAGGCATTTAAATCTTGAAAATTCAAAAATTAATATACATGTATATGAACGATTATATATGCAATCGGGGGGAATTACATTGGAAAAGAGAGCAGGGAATGGGTTAAGGGGATAAGATACTGGATAAGTTTTGGGCTTAAGTTACATTATCATTACTTACGCATGTATGAATGTGTAGCAACTGCTCCCTTCAATATGTAAGAGCATGCTGAACTAAAAATAAAGTAAAATAAATTTTCTCAGAAAAAATAAAACTGATGTGCTCATAAAAAACAAATACATCTTTATCATAAAATTCTTAAAAAATAGAATCATTATAAAATTTTACAAAATAGCCAAAAGATTAAATTTGAATATCCATGCTTATCTATAGGGAATTTTTTCAACAGAGAATGGGTTCAAATATCTGTACCCAATCTTTTCAAGAGAACCTAGCAAGTCAAACCACTATAACACTTTTATGAATTAGAAGGGAAACCAAATCATTCATTTGAAATTAAACTAAGTTGTAGTTTGATTTTATTCATTAATTTTTTTCATTCATTTATTCAACAGATTTATAGATTGAGTTAAAACCTTACACAGGGGGCTGGAGCGGTGGCTCAGTGGTTTCGGCGCTTGCCTGGCAAGCACGAGGACCCGGGTTCAAACCCCAGCACCACGTACACAACTGAGTGTTGGAGTAACTAAGGCCATGTGAAAAACTAAATAAAGTTGTTTCTCTCTTTCTCTCTCTCTCTCACTGTCCCTCTCTCTTTTTAAAAAAAAAAAAAAAGAAAGAAAAAGAAAGAAAAAAACCTTACACAGTCAAGGCATGGTTCTGGTCCTGAGACAAACCAGTTAAGAAGTCAAAGTCTCTGCCTTTAAAGAGCTTACATTTTAATTGGAAGACTTAGGCAAGCCTGGGTTAGAAGAATTTGGTATTTTTATAGTAATTCCTGAAGATGACACTCATAGAGCCACCTGAAAGAAATGAAGGAGTAAACCAGTCAGCAATAATCACAGTGATTAACTCTCCAAAAGTATTCATTCACAAACATTTTATAATCCTGGCTCAAACTTATGATACTATCCCAATGTTTATTTACTTCATGATAACTATGTAAAATGGAAAGAGCACTAAGAAGGTCCTGAGGATTAGATGCGGTGCTCCATATAAAGCACTTAGCATATTGTCCATACATGGTAAACACTGAATAAGTTACTGCTGCCTCTACATCCCTACTGCTGCCTCCACTGCTACTAACCCTTCTAATGCTTGCCTGTATTTTCAAGGCTTGAATAAATTTACTACTTATAACTCTTATGGCAATTTACTTCTTTGCTTTTATGATTTTTTAAAAATCCTTTGCTTATTTTATACCAAGTCCTAACTCAGAGTTAACTTTTAATGAAAACACTACCTGTATTTTTATGCATGTTGCGTATCCCAGAAGGTGGCAGGAGAAATTGCTACAATCTCTATAAAGACTATGTATGCTGTCTCTGTAGTCCTTACTTCTGCTTTGTGGCTTTGGGTATGCTGCTAAATATCATCTAAACATAACTTTTAGTAAGCAGTGTTACCTTGGGATACTGGGCTGGACACAGCACTAACATCTCCATTACTTCTAAAAGCCCTTGAGGGGTACACAGAAGGCAAGGTAAAGCCCAGAACCGTCCTATGCTCCAGGTAGAGGTTGAGAATGGAACTCCAACTCCTGAAACCAGTCGTTTATTATTCTTAATTCTCTTTAAGTCATATAGTCATCTTGGAAAAGAAATCTCCCTGCATTGTAGAAGCCATTTACTTCTGGGCTGGTCAAGGTTAGAATGTTCTTGGAACAGTTTTGTGGTGTATAAAATTAGATAGGATTATGATGGAGCTACCTCATACTCATAAAAAATAAAAAGTATATGGATACCAATTAGACTTAAACAAGAGTCCAGAGTACTGGACAAGGATTATAGCATTTCTAGGTTAACGGCTCATTGTAGGCTGTCTCTAAGACTGTCCCAAAGTGATAGGATTTTTTTTCCCTTCAGAATAACTTAAGAATATTTCCAAAAGAGAAGGAAGAGAAGAAGAGAACCAAGATAGAACTTGGTGATCACAGTGAGCTTATGTACTTCCCTGCATCCTATAGTGGCTCCTCTGAAAATATTCTGTGGATTTGTGGAAGAAGTCCATTATTTTCCAAAATGATCCTAGCAAGTGTGCCTTAGTTTGCTTTAGGAGAATGTGTAGGGCTTGTATATTCAAAGGACAATATGTTGGCATTTACTTGTCTTCCTCTACAATGAGCACTTAATTATTTTCAGGTGTGCTTCTGAGTGCCCGACTGATCTTGGACAAGTCACTTAGCCATTTGGGCCTCAGCTTTCCCATCTGATAAATGAGGAATGAGATTAGAGATTTTACTCTGTTCTTTGAAAAACAGCCTTCTAAATAATTCTTTTATATGCATAAGAGAAGGAGACAAAGTATAATATTAATAGACCATTACAGATCAGCCCACGGCCATTTGACAGAGTTCCCCAGAGGTCCAGGGAACTGAGAAGCTAGGTCCCCTCCTCTTCAATCTTTATCTGTGGCCAACCTTTTAAAGAGCAGCATTTAATATATTTCAGACCTTCTTACTTTATTATAATGGTGCATTAAAGTGAAAATGAGTAATAGAGTTTATGCTAATTTTCTCCGTTTTAAAATGATAGCCACAAGTCGGGACAGTGATCACTTGTGATCTTCTAGTAACGAAGGAAACTGGATGGGGCTTTTGAAGTACTGATCATGTTCTTTCTTGATCTAGATACCAGTTATGAATATTCTCAGTGTGAAAATTTTTCAAGTTATACTTTTATGACATATTGATTTTCTTAATAAATATTATTTTGATAAAACTTTAAAAAATAAACCATTACATTAGGAAAAGTTGCACCATTAGCTATTTTGTGACCCCAAAGCATGCCTGAACAATTTTTCCAAGTTTATATTTATGCAGAACTAATTGGCTCTCAGAGTACACTTGCATATCTTTTAAAAATGTGTCTATCATGATATTTATATAATATTAAAATATCTTCCATAATAACTTATTAATTATAAAAGGAAAAATACTAGCACAAGTAATGGGACAAATAGATTTCATTTTCTTCCTAATAGAATGCTTCAAGGAAGACACATAATCATTTTGGTGATATTCGTGCTCCCAAAATGCTAAATTTGTATCTAATCATGAGGAAACATGATTAGAGAGACAAATAGAAATTGAAGGACATTTGCAAATAATCAGTTTGTTGTCTTTAAAAGTGTTGACATTTGTCATTAAAGACAAAGACTGACAAACTGTTTCTCATTCAAGAGATATGGATTTAATTATGGATGGGGAGGAAAAATATGTATAACCCACACATTTATTAGCTTTTGTATATTTTACATGTCATGTATATTACTATAAAGGATAGGAGTGAGATAATTAGCAAATTTTTTAGTAAATTTTGTAAAGTGATAGTACTATATTAATGCAATTTTCTGCTTTTGATAATTGGACTGTGGTTATATAAGAGAGGAGAATATCTTTGTTTTTAGGAAACACATTGAAGTATTTAGCAGTAAAGGGGATTATGTCTGCATTTATTCTCAGATGGGTCAGAAAAACAGATTTATAAAGCAAACATAAAATGTTAACATTTGGAGAGTTTGCATGAATCTAACAGAAATACTATATGCTATTGTTGCTCTTTTAAATCCGAATTATTGAAGAATGAAAAGATTTTATATGCAAAGATCTTTGCACCTGCTGGCTATCTCTAAAATATTGGAAGAAAGTGACAGTGTCCTCCTTTACCCCTGCTCCAGCTGTGGGGGACTTGGACACTGATTTAGGAGCGTGTAGAAGAACAACATGAGCTGAGTATATCATATTTAAAGGTCCTTCCTGTGACCTTATTGCACTTGCTTATGCATTCTTTCATTCCTTTATACAAAAAATGTTAGTTAACGCTCAACATGTGTCAGGCTCTGTTGACTGTTGGATTTATAATAGCGAATAGCAATAAACATAAATAACTTATAGATAGCCATAGATTCTGATAAGCCTGGTGGAGATGAAGCACATGTGCAAGAATATGACAGGAGAGCCCGTTTAACCTGAGGGGTCAGAGAAAGACTTTTTGAAGAAATGTCATTCAGGCTGAACTTAAGGATCTATAAGGATGGCAGGGTACAAGGGTGGGCAGTAGGAAAACTCCAGTGAAGTAGCTTGTGCAAATCTTCCCTGTTTTTGGAACAATCATGAATGGATTTTGACATTTCTGGTAGGAATGGCCATAAGTTTTAGAAGAAGTAAATGCTAAGAACTCACTAAGATTGTTGTAAAAGATCTGTGGTGACTTCCAGGAATGGCTAACAAGGAAAGGTATGAGTGAAAGGAAATTAATTGCTTACTGAATTAATCTGTGAGAAGTTTGCAGGTATTTTGAATAAGAGTTGAGTGTAACAGTGGAGGAGGACAGTGGGCAGACACCAGCACATTCTAGAAGTCAAATTGACTGGATAAAGGAGTTGAGGGAGACGTAGTAGAAATATGATACACGTGTCAACTATTTGCCTTGGGCAGTTGGCAGAGCTGAAGCCATCGACTGACCAGGAAATAGAAGAGAGAGAGCAGGTTTAGAGGAGAAGGCATTTGGTTTTGCATGTGTTCAGGCACCTGTGGATGCTCAGTGATCCAGTAGGCAGTGGGCAGCAAGGAGAGTGGTCTCGTTGATGATGGATTTCTATGAATCATTAATATTTCATTTCATAGTTTGCATGAAATATAGTAATTTGATAATGTTAGTTGTTCGCACATAGGCTTAATTATTTCTGCTATTTTATTCCCTGGATCCATAGGGGCCAAGCTTGTTTGCTTCTCATTCTCAACTGCACTTTGTGCGGTGTTTTTCATATTATAGGTGCCCAGAAGGTGCTGTGTAAGTGAGGTCAGAACCTAAGGGAGGCATAATAAGCACTGGAGTGCTAAATGCAGTTAAAATGGAACACACAGGAAGATGAGTGGATTTAGAAACGAATGGAGATCAGCGTGTTCCTTTTGGTGCAATGACAAATATTATAGCGATTTTTCAAAAATCAGCAAAGGTTTCCTTGAGATTGTACAAATAAATGACCTTGCAGGAGGCGGACCAGAGCCTGGCCTACCTCTCTGTGGGCATTGCTGTCTTTCCACTCATTAGCTGATTATTCTGTTAGCCACTGACAAGGTGCTTCTGCTTCATTTTTAGCCATTGTTTTTGACAGAAACTTGACTTGGAGACTTTGTGTCATTCATATTTATTTTATCTAAATACAACATAATATAGCATTCTATTTCCTAATAATTTGATATATCCTGATAATTACTTAACCAGTATTTCTTAAGATTTACTGCTATTTATTATTTCATTGAAATTCCTGAAACATACACTAAATTTAGTTGAAACTTTTAGTTATTCAATATATTGATATTAAGATACCATTATTTTCTGACTTTATTGTCTTAACCTCCATTTTTAATCATCTTTTCCTTGGTCATTTGATTTTATTATGATCTAATTTTATTCTGATAACAAATATTGGTTTTAATCTTGTATTAGTTTCCTAAGATTGCCATAAAAACTATCACAGTGTACCTTAGAACAACAGAATGATTCTGAAGGCCAGACATTCAAAATCCAAGTGTGGGCAGGGTTAACTCCTTCGAAGGCCATGAGGGAGAATCCACTCAGTGTCTCTCTTCTAGCTTCTGGATCCTGGGCATTTGTGGTGTAGACTCATTAGTCTCTGCCTGGTCTTTATCTCACCTGGTCTTTATCTGTATGTCAGCTCCCTTCTCTTAGAAAGGCGCTTGGCATTCCATTTAGGGCCTACCCTAAACAGGATGATTTGATCTTACAATCTCCAACTTGTAAAGGCCCTTTTCTCAAGTAAGACCATATTTACAGGCTCTGAGTGGAAACAGCTCTATAATAGTGTGAGGCTATTAGACCCAGCACGGTCTGACTGTGTTGATGTTTTAGCTTTTCTCTAGAAGTTTTAATTTTTTTTCCAGTGAAATTCTGAGAGGACCTGGCCTTGTTTGGGCAATTCTTGATGGGAGTTACAAGAGCAACAGTGCTGTAAATCGTGAGGTGTTTTCAGTGGGTCACTGCTTTCCCGCTGTGAAGTACACTGTCTTCCTGGGAGGAAGCGCTTGGAGCCAGTGCACTTTCCAGCAATACCTGCATGGCTATTTGTCTGAAATACTGCCTTCTACATATGATATAAGGACATAATACTTTTCAAGCCCCTCTGGCATGCATTAGATTAATGTGTCCAGTGATGGAGTCTTCCATGAACCTCCAGTTCTGCAGGAAGCACCACGAAAAAAGGTCTTCTTTGACAAACAAATATTGCTATTTGTATGATATATTTCTTTCTAGGAGAGTATAGAGTTTCCCTGGTTAGTTTCATCATGCAACACTGCGTCATAGTACCATGCTCACAGTATGCACCTGGAGTTAGTCGGTGTGACATACTCCACCACATGCTTCTGGCATGTGGGAAGTGCTAGGTGCTTGGGCTCCTGTGACCACTATTGCTGCTCTTGCTACCACTCCCACATATTCCCCACTACAGCCCTGTGTGCGATGTTATATTAGTCTCATCTGACAGTTTCTAATGTATTTATAAAGTCCTCCTCCTTTCCCTTGGTACTTTGGTTTCCCCTTGCCTGGGCTTCAACTCTGCTCTCCTGGTTGCACACTCCTCGATGGGCTGATAAGTTAATCACAACATTGCTGACATTTTTATGTTCTTTTCCCTCAACATGCCTGCAATGTCCACAGAACTTTCAGTTCTTGGGCAGCGGATCAACTAAAGCTGTACATCTTCATTATTAGATCATGCTGGTCTCCCCTTTTATATTTACTTACTTCAAGAGCTTTACTGGCTACTATAAAGCATTTTTATCCTAAGCCCAATGAATGGCTTTAAAAATTAGTAACCAGTATCCAGGATCCCTTCAGAATACAGCTGACCAATATAAATTCTGCAGGCCCATGAGTCCATTAGCGAATCACATCAGGAAAAGGGAGGTCTCAGCATTCACCCTCACAGCTAGGAGCCTGGTCAAGCTTTTAGGAAGAAAACTGAGAATTGCTTTTGATTTAAATAAACTTGTGTTTTTTCTAGGCAGGGAAGACAAATCTTTGACTCAGGGCTGTCATGTAAGGACACTGTAGTCAGTTAGGGAACATTACACATATTAACAGCACTGAGACCAGTTTTTAACTAAGAATATAAGGTTTCTGAGAACGGACAGTGTAAGAGATCATAAATACTAAGAATATAAATACTGCTTATTGAGCTGTGAAACATTGAAAAATGTGGTTTTGAGTGGATATGCTACATACTTGCTCTACCTTGATAACCTCAAAGCATACTATAAAAATATTTATTCAAAAGAAATGCTTTCCTCTGTGCCACGGTGACCTTTCATCAGCTGTGCCCTTTTCCTTCACCACCGTTTCTTTCCTTTCATCCCTTCCTGTCTTCTCCCCTCCCATTCTTCTCCTTTCCTGTTCTTTCCTTCCTAATATTTAATCCTTTTTCATATAAAATGGTTGTCAAATCTCTCACCATCCTGGCCACACTTCATGGATACACTCCAATTTGTCAGAACTGAGCACAAAAATTTCAATTTTGTATCATTTGTTGACTCATATTTTTCCCTATTCAAAGCTCATCCCTTCCCAATTGATTTCCATTTTTCCTTTATCCTTTCTCAAAGGATACAGTTTTTCATACTTGGATTAACCTAAGCATTTTTCTGATCTCTTCTTTGGTTTTTACATGCTCACCAATGACTCCTTCCAGAGGTCCCTGCATTCACCATTCAGTAGATCTTTACCAAGAGCCTACGTCAGAGTAGGAACTGTTTAAATTGCCAGGGATATACAGCAGTAAATGGAACAGACATAATTCCCCACATTAGTGTGGTGCAATAGTGCACACCTGCACCCAGTAATATGGGGAGGCCAAGGCATAATGATCATGAGTTCAAGGCCAAACTCAGCAACTTAGTGAGGCCCTAAGCAACTTAGTGAGACCCTGTCTCAAAATAAAAAAGGACTGGGGATGTAGCTCAGTGTTCCTGGGTTTAATTTATGGTACCAAAGAAAAGAGAAAAATATCATTTATAAAATCCTTGTCCTTGTGGAACATATATGCTAGTGGGAAAGGCAGATAATAAATTACAAAATAATTTTATAGCGTTAGAAATTGAGAAGTGCTCTGGAAAAATATCAAGGTAGTGGTGCTCCAGTGTGAGAGGGAGGGCTTAGGGTTTTCACTGGGCTGGCTGAGTGATGAATGAAGCTAGAGGCTCATTTTCCTTCCTTTTGGCAGTATAGCAGAGAACTGGTTCAACAGTTCTCCTTCACCAGTTGAGCAGGCTGACACCAGCCACCAGCTCCAGCAGCTCCACTCTCTAACTAGTGGCTTGTTTGACCAGGCAGCTTCCGTTATTACAAGCTCACATAAGTACCTCATACCTCATCAGTACAAACAGCCAGCTGCTGAGACTTGAATCACAGTGTGTGCACACCAGTTTGTGCCTGACCTAAGAAGCAGGACAGCGAGAGCCTGAAGGGTTGCCTGCACTCTACCTGCTTCTCTGCTTGAATGTTGTCCACCTGTATCACCGGCCATAAGTGGTGTGCGTCCGTGACTCTTATGTGATGTCGGGACAGGCCCCATTGTGAAGGTAGCTCTTGAGTGAAGACTCAGGGAAGTGAGAGAGAAACAGCCAGTTCCAAAGGAAGGAGCATATATAACAAGAGGAACGTCACCAGCGAGAGGAAGACTGGTAGGAGACGCGGGTCTGAGAGATGAGGGAGGCTAATCCTGTTAGTTCCTAAAGCTTTTACTCTGGAAGAAATGGGAAGGCTTTGTAGGGGCTTAAGCAAAGGAGAGACGATGTGTTTTCACTTTAAGCTCTAACAGGATTATTCTGACTTCTCTGTTGAAAGAAGACAATGGTAGCCACAGGAAGATGGACTAGAAGGCTCATGCAGCTGTTCAGAGAGTGACAGTGGCTTAGACCAACATAAAAGTGAGAGCTTTGGAAGGTGACCCAAGTGGATGTCATGACATACTCACAGTAAGAGAAAAACCAAGGATGACTCTCAAGTTTTGGGCCTTAGCAAGTGAAAGGCTGGAGGCTTTGTTTTG
>PVKS010001841.1:97944-130822 GCA_004027875.1 Aplodontia rufa
TCTGCTCCATTTCCTTTAGTAGCTTATCACAGTCCTGTTATCTTAGTAATTTAGTAAATGGCAGTTATTTTTAAAGAATATGGATTTAGAGTCGTTTCATGTCTTGACACACTATATGCCTTAAATAATCTGAAATCCCAAGGTGATGTCAAATGATGTAATTTTCCAAAACAATAGGAAAGACTATACTTATTGTTTCCCATTAATAGCTTTATATGTTTGTAAACTGCAGCATTGCATACGAAGTAATGTTTATTTTTTTCTAGTAAACCTAGACATTACTTTTGCTTGCGATGTTTGAATTTCACATTAGCAGGCATTTTTCCACTTACCATATGTCAGCATTAGATTAAATGAAACCAATCTGAATTTTTCCTGTTTTTAATGATAATATGAAACATATTCACTAAACTTTAAACCAAAGGGTTTTAGTTTGTTTTATTTTGGAGAGTTAGAGGAGCAGATATTTGATCCTATGTCTGTGATTGTTGCTGGGAGTTTAAAAAGAAGACATGCCTGAGCTCTATATAAAATCAGGGTAAGGATCACAAATTTAAATTAAATATTCATTAAATTTTCAGCATGTTTTCTGCTGTTAGGGCTTCTGTAGACAATCTTGGCAAAAAAAAAAAAAAATCCTGCTGGCCTGTTCATCAAAGCATCTCACAGAGGAGAGTAGGTCTTCAGGAAGAGCTCTGGACAATGGGGCAGCAGATGCAGGAGGTCACCGTGCTGATAATACCACTGGTCCAGTCACCTGATATTCTTGCTAACTACTTTTTGTTACTTAAATGAGTATGAATGCATATGTTTGTTACATCTGAAAACTGAATGTTGGATAATGTCTAAACTACCAGCAAATAATTAGCAAATACTTAGGCTCTGATACATGTAATGGATAATTGTTCAAAAATACTTTGATTGGATAACAAATACCTTAAAGAAGAATGTTGATTGAACTTGGCCTCTACTGTGTACAAATTTCAAATGTTACTGAAAATTGGATAGATTTTCATTTGCTCATGAACATTAGTACATAATACTTTAAAACAATGCTTGATTAACACTGACAACAAAAATACAGGCATGAGAGACCCATCACTAGTACTTTTTTTATCCTACTGTTAACCTATTCTTCTTTTCTTTCATGGGCATACCTCTGTCTGTGCCTTCTTAGTCAAGTCTTAGAACTGAATAACATCCGCTAATAACTTCTATTCTCAATTTATTTAACAGATAATATCTGTTCCCACCATAGAATGTTAATACTTTAGATTTTGTTTCTTTAACTAGGAAAGATGATAAATAATATTTGACTGTGCTCATAATAGTTCCTAATTGGAAACATCAAGCCACTAAATTATGAGCCACTTGTTTGATCGTACTGCTCTCTGAATGTTAGCCCCGTAGAGAGCCAGGTGTCACATGTGTGTAAAGTAACCAGAGCCTTGCATCCATGGTCTCTCTAAACCAGGTTCTTCCTCCTCTATGTTAATATGGAGTTTGAAAGTGTTTGAAGGAGGGAAATTAGACTCAGCTGAAGCATGTAGTTTGCAAAAGAATGCTTCAATCACAAAGGGCTCAATATTGATTTAATAGTATCTATGTGGATATTGATATGAATAAGAAGAGTCTCTCTAGAAGCTTCGAAAATAGCACTGTGTACAAACAGGGTTGCTACCTGTAATACAGATCAGTGAATAAAGGGTCCAGAGAATGATAGCACCTCAGTATTCCCATTTAGATGTCTTTGTTACTAGGATTTTCCTAATTCTCTTCCAGAACATGCACCTATCAATAATTCTTGCATTGGAGATGCCCTGATGCAGTGGGAGGAGTTTGATGAAGGAAACACACATCTGAATATCTGTGTAGAGATAGGTAGATGTATTTTCAATGTGGATGTGAATATATTTACAAATTAAACCATTCTGCAAGAGTTTTTTTCACACACCATCTTCTGATATTATTTACATCAAGTTTTAAATCTTACCTTTCCTAGGGAAATATGTTATCTTTTATTCTTTTCTCACTAGGTGCCAGATATTCACATAATTTTTTTTCCAGCTGTAGGAAATTAAGGACCCAAAGGCAAGGAAAACTGACAGGAAGACTGGTGATGATAATTCATGCTACAATATGTAGAAAAGTAGAAAGCTTCCCCACCAGTCTTTAAAATGTTTGGCTGACAGCTATACACTGAATAGCAGAAGGAACTGATTAACCTTTTACTCCTAAGAAGATTCCTCAGGCACATAGTATGGTTAATGCTGTGAGACACACAGTATTTAATAGCTGTTCAGCATCTCTGAAAAAAATTACAGTTATTGTAGGAATATTGCTGATAGATTATGATTTTGAGGAAGCCTGGGGAATAAAACCTGAGTATATTTCACTTTCTTTCCTTTGTGTTTTGCCAGCCTTCGTTGGAAGTCTTATTGAGCAGTTAAGTGAGCAAAAGATGAGCTAAATGAACAGGAGGAGACATAAGGAACTTGGAAAATTAAATACCCTGCTGAGATTTTTGTCCATTCAGGAACCTGAGTTGCTTAGCACAGGGCTCCATTCTGCAGGGGTGCAGAAGCAATATAAAAACTGACCTCTACCTTCCAGAAACAACATCTAATTGGAGATAGAGCTTTGCACCCATATAGTCATTAAATAATAGAACCTGAAAGTTCCATGATACAAGTGCCTAACAGATGGCTAGGAAAGGACAGAGAAGAGACAGGTCTTATCTCAATGGGTCAAAAAGGCTCATGGGAAGGGCCTGAGCTAGGCTTTTGAGACAGGGAGGTAAAGATTGGCAAAGAGCAGGGAATATCCAGAAGTTCTGAGTTAGAAATATAGCTAAGGGCCTCCAGGCAGAGTAGAAAGCTGGTCTAGGTAAAGGTAATTCATGTTTGAAAATTATGGCAGATTTGATTAGAAAGGCAGTAGGAGCCAGACAATGAATTATTATAGAATTCAAGTCAAGAATTTTGAATTTAACAATTTAGCAAATGTAGATAGCAGCAATAGTTAGGATGAGTAGTGGGAGCCTGAATTTAGAATAGGATACAAAGAAAGTAAAAAAAAGGCCAATTGAGGGACTGTTGTCTGATATTAGAAATGATGGAGTGGAGAGTTAGTGAAGGACTGAGAGGAAGAAGTCTCATGACTTCAGCAAGAGCCTAACAGAATACTTAGTTTGCAAGGGTAGTTCACAAAGAGTATAGTGAAGTCGAAGTCGCTCAATGGAGTTATTGAAAGGGGTGGGGTAGGGAATGGGAGGTTGATTTAGATTACAAAGGGAGGTGGTCATGAGTTTGGTTTCAAATAAGTTAGATCCCAGGAAATGGCTCTACTTCATAGCAGTATCATGAAAACATTTGAAATCACAGATTGGAATTTGGATGAGATTCAGAAGGCATGTCCAAGAATTTGTTTCACTCACCAAGGGAAATAAAGTAGTTTAGTAAAGCCAGCAGAGGGTCCAAAGCCTAACCAAGTGGGCTAACTACTATTGAGTTGAAATTATGATATTTTAGATTAAACTTAAAAAGGTTTGAATTTTAGTTACTTGACATGAATGCAAATACTTATAAGGCTCTTAAAAACAGGGGTAGCACTCTGATATTATGTTACTGAAACAGATTCAACTCCTTTGGTAAAGCATTACCCATATTACTTCAGCAAAGTTAGATATTTGAAGATTATAGACAGGTTATCTATCTAATTTATCTACCTATTGTTGAGATTATTTAAAATGCAATTAATTGTGTTTCCATTGATTTCTCATTTCTTACTTTTAGAGATAACATATCTCTTGTTATATTTCAGACTCTAGTTTTAAATTAACTTCATTACAAATTTTGAAGAAATAGTCTTCTTTTATTTTTTTTTTTATGAATCGAATAGTCCCAGAGAGAGAATCAAGAATGGACATTTAGAAAACACTCCAAGGAGGAATATTCTAATATCTGCCAGAGTAATGTGTTGAATGAGAGCCTGTATGATCTCACAGACATGATATTGGAATGTTGACACCGGATTTCCTGCTAATAATGGAATCAGCTATGTGCTATTCATTAGAAATAGCATCTTCCATCAGTGGCTACCTCAATAAAGTAAAAATTTATCAGTTTCACTGCATAGCAGTAAATGAATTGAGCATTTTATAAAATTAGTTGTGTTGGTATATACAAACACATTTAAAAATTTTTAAGTGTAGTATATGCAAAATGGAATAGAAAAGAACCATTATACATAAGGGCAAGTGTGTCATAAATATGTCCCTGTACATGTTAAGACTTCAAGGGCCATGATTCTAAGAGCAACTGAACCCTCTCCAATTCCCATGGCCAGTCTGCTTGGCTGGAGTCTAATAGTCCCCTCAACAGGTCACTGCTACTCTGAAAAATCCAAGAACCCCTTTCTGACAGGAGAATTAACTGTTAGAAAATTCCATGGTTCTCACAGTCAAGGTATTTCCTGAAAGCGGCAGAACATAAGAGAAGATTATATGAACTCATTCCCCCATTTGTTTAGACCACTTTTATCTTTTCTTATAGAATGCTTTTCTTAACAGTTTACATTAGCTCTAGATACGGCTGAAAGAAAGGCAAAACTACTGGCTTAAACAGTTAATATTTCTCTTCCCTGTAAAAACCTAGCAGTAGTCAGCTCAGGGCAGGAGAGGAGGGCAGGTCGGCTCTATTCCATGAACTCTCTAGTAACTCAAGTTCTTTCAAGATGTGTGCTCTGTCAGCCTGAAAGAGTCATTCTTTTTAACAGACCAATATGGTAACTTTTCACATATCAAACAGCAGAGTAGAATAACTAACTAAAAAGAAGGGTGTCTGCTGTCCTGAATGATCCCAGAAGCTGCCTTCTGGTACTTTTGCTTCTATCTATTGACCAGGAACTTGGCCATATAGCTTTACCATACTGCAAAGGAGGCTGGGAAATGTAGTCTTCCTGCTGGGTGAACATAGTTGAACTGAGTAGTTTAATTAGGTGAAAGAAGGGTAGAATAAATATTGGGAGGAAGGTTGTAGCCCTTACCTTCCTTTTCTACTGCAATGGCACCTGACATCAGCAGGTTAAGTATTAAAGCTGCTGTAAGAGGTACTTGCAAGAGTAGTAGGTGTAGACAGAGTAGGGGACAGCAATTAAAGCGGGCAACCTGGAGTCACACTGCCCAGGTTTGAACCCAGGTGTACTCAGATACAAAGTGGAAATAATATTAGTATCTTCCTTTTAGAGTTGTTGTAATAATTAAATGAAATGCTGACTGTATTGAGTGTGGTATCCAACACTTCAGAAACCCATGATAAAGGTTATTAGCTCTTATTAAGAGTATAACAAAGAGTTTTGAGCATCCAAATGCATGTAACTTTTCTGTACATTTCTACAATTTGGAAGATATATGTACTTTCTTTGCCAGATATGTTAAGATTCAGTGTGGTTATCATTTCTGATTGCATTTGTTCTCTTTTGAAAATAAGCAGATGAATGTACCTGGCTGTGGGTTGAGGGTTGTTCCTAACAAACTGGGTGATTTTCTTGACTTTTCTATGAGTTTTTCATAGGTCACTGGCACCACTCTATGAACTCTTACTGATTCACACTAGCTTGCTGTGAAATATTTTATATCCAGATTTTATGGGAGCCCCCTTCCCACTGTTGTAACAAAGTAGAAATTGGGCACCACATCAAAAGGGAAGGTCATCCTTGACCAAGCTTAGATGGATGGAGTTCACAGATGGCAACATGGAATGGATTTGCTGGTTTTGCTTGTTAAAGATAGGCCACTCTGAATTATGGAACTACTGTTAATGAAAATGTCAAAATGTAAAAGGTTGACTTGTTCTTCATTTAGAAATGGTGTTAGGAGAGCAGTGGGTAAAAATGCAGCTTGATGTTGCAACTTGGGTGTGATAATTTTCTTATGATTACAGACAAGAAAATAGTTGTTTTGAGATTTTTTTAACCAATTCCTAAATGCTCTTTTGCTTTTTTTTCTTTCTCTAAGCCCCCTCTTTGTTCTGTGGCTTTTCTTTTGTAACTCCTCCAGACTACAGCTTTGTTCCCCCTTCTTCCACTCCTTTCTGGTCAGGTACTGCTTTACTGCTTTTATATGTCTCTCCAACTTGCTTCTGTTTGCAAATAAAATATTTTGACTTCTGTGTATGGCTTCTCATATAGATACATCTCCTCATAGACAGTCCCTAGAGTTCCATTACCGCCATGCACTTTACTCTTCTCTGTCATAAAGTCACTGTCTGTCATGACATTTCACTTCTTTGGTTTTTGTGTATGTGTTCATGCCATATATTTCAATAAGACATTTTATGATGGGTCTGTGGGGAGAGGTTTGGAGAGGGATGGGAACTGGAAGTATAAAGGGAGATGAAGTATTCTGCAAAACCATTAATTTTTTTTGAGGGGTAGAAATTTTAGTTGATAAAAGGTAGTGTTTATGTATTTCATGGAAAAAAATCCTAAATCCTAATTTTACTTCTGAATAGAAAATTCAGTAGCTATTGCTTGAAAGGATGACTGGTGCCATCAATCCTAACCGCTCATCAGTTTGTGCTCAGGGATTTTGGTCTTGATTTCTGTTGTTAGCTAGAGAGTTTAATGTCTATGTGGCATTGAGAGACTACATTATAGGTAGGTAAAGTATGTTTTCTTACAGGTTTTAAAAAATTAACCTGTAAGTCCCAATAGAATCATAGAATTTTGAATTAGAAAGACCTTAAAAGTCATCTAGTACAAACCTTTCATTTTATAGATGAGAAGAATATGGCCTAGAGGGGTTAAGAGGCCTGTGCGAGGTCACACAGTTAAGTTGATGATTGGGTTTTTCCATCACAGGGGTGTTTTTATGTGCACTGACTCTAAGAGGAGTGCCCCAGCAATGGGACAGTTTGCAGTAAGAAAACCATTAAAGTGGTTTGTGTCCTGAACAGTAAAATAAAATGACCTCTTTTTACTCCCTTTACAGTTGTGAAATCTACAGCATTGCCATTCATTTATCTTTTGATCGACACCTAGAGACTGAAAACATTTCTGTCATTACAAAGCCACGAGTGATAGGCCAGAGATCCCTGTCACCTAGTGGGCGCACTCTTGGAGGGCAACACAGGTCGTGACTGTGGCTGCCTGGGCCCTGGGAACCGTTAAGCACATGGACGGATGGTGTTTCCCGTTTGTGTCTTTTTTCTTACTCTGAAATTTCTCCACCATTTAAGATTTATAGAGTCCCACTGATCTCAGACGAGTGATTCTCAGAATCACCGAACATATGATTGAAAACAGTTTATGAGCCCAAAGAGCAACAGGTGGAGAAGTTGAAATACAACATGAAACTCCAGAGGATGGCAAATGTGTAGAACTTGAATGGAAATTTTCTTTTGGTGCAGGGCGGGCTCCTCTCCTACCATGAAAAATATTAAAAGAAAAAACTCTGAATACAGGAGTTAGAACAGCCTGACAACTTGCTTTTGATTAGACATCTCGGTATAAGTTTTCTTTAAGGCAATATGTGTGTTCTGTGAAGCCTCTTTCACACTTTCTCACATAATTATATATGACTCAGTAACTGAGTTTATCCCCAAAGAGCTTTAACATAAAAAGTTTGGCTAGCAGGGGAAATGCCACTTAATTAGAAATGCAGCACTGATTTGATAGACTTTTATCAGAGCAAAGAATTTAGTTATTTGAGAATTAGTCAAAGCAGTTACTGGGTAAAATGTATAGCTCGACCTTAGAGGTTGTAGTGAGAAATGGACAACTGTCCCATCAAAACAGCAGCTTTATGCTCAAGTTATTTTAGATTCCATCTTTGAGAAGGTAACTCAGATATTAGCTAGATCTATTTGGTTTTGTTTTTCCAAACTTTAGTTTCCAAAAATTCGAAGTTTTTATGAAGAATGTGAAAACAGAACAGTGGTTCTTTAAACTTTAGGAAGGAATTCACCCTTACGTGGTTGAATGGAAGCAGCTGCTGCTGTGCTGCTTTCAAGCCCCCATCTGCCACCACCGCTGGCTATGGTGGAGTCAGGACTGTGCATTTGATGGCATCAGGCATGTTCTTCTGCCTGGGTTCTTAGGGTGTTCACCAGCGGCATGTCCACTGTACGCCATCGTTTCTTTTGCAGTGCTAAGTCCAAAAGTGCTGGGCATCGCTATCGCGCGCTATGACTTCTGTGCGAGAGATATGCGGGAACTCTCCCTGTCGAAAGGAGACATGGTGAAGATTTACACGAAGATGAGTGCAAATGGCTGGTGGCGAGGAGAAGTGAACGGCAGGGTGAGTCACGGCTCTCAAGTGTTCGTGGGCTTGACTGAAGCACGGGGCCATGATTGGCACTCATTGTGGGCAAACTTCACCCACCCACTCTGGACTCAGAGACCGGTGTCATTTGTGCCTTGCTGGTAACAGGCACTTTCTGAAAATGTGTTGCATAAATATGATAGTGGCATCAACAAAGTTCACCATAACAAGCTGGATGGCTTCCTGTTTGGAGGAAAGTTGAGCATTTCAGTTCATTTTTGAATATCGGCCACAGAGCACTTCATGTGTAGTACCAGCTATCTGTATAGCTGTACCAGCTGCTGATCCCAATTGGAAAAAATGGGACACAGTACCTCTGTCTTTACACCTTGTTCTACAGCAGAAACAGGAATCATTATGTACTTGAGACCTGTGTGAGTTAATTTACATGTTTATTTGTGTGCTGCTGGATTAGAACACCATTGAAGCTTGCTTTATTCCTTTGTTCTATCCCTCACTCACTCTATTAGGCTTCTAAGAGCAGTTAAACCCATCCTCACCTACAGTGAGCATAAAACCCCAGTTTAATTGGAGTGTTTGTGAAAATGAAATGCTGTTTGTAGAATCCTTTTGAAGTGCCAGATGCAAAGTCATGTTAGTTGCTTTTCTTTTTTAGGTGGGCTGGTTTCCATCCACATATGTGGAAGAGGATGAATAAATTCCAATCCAGCACTGGACTCCGCACCAAAAATTTCAGAGAACGGATAAACAGAAGCTTGCACAGCATTATGAATTAACTGAAGTGTTTAAAAAGCTGCTTTTCTGGCTGTTCAGTATCCTCCCTCTTTCTCTCCTCCTAAGTCTTAATGCTGGGATTTCTAAAGATGCTTGGTACTGACGGATTAATGGCTTGCCTGGAGCTGTGCAAGAAACAGCCTGCCAGTCTGTCATTGTCAGGGGCCAGGGAAAAAGCCAAAAGCTTTTCTTTCTAAAAGAGCCCTGAAAACACATTGGTTCAGGTTTCTCTTTACTTCATTGGATCGGACACCGTAAATGTCAGCCATTAGTAAATGCTTAATGCATATTTACTTTATCCTCTCCTTCCATTCATCAAAGTTTTTGATGGCACAAAGAAGCAGAAGTTTAATTTTGCTTTTCTCAGCACAAAGAAAAATTACAGTTCTGCCATGTGGGTCGTATCCAGCTTACTGGGAAGATCCAGCATTACTTGTCTTAAATTGCCCAACAGGTGACTCATTGCCCAGCAAACACTTTTACCCCCAGATGTTACTCATGATAAAAATATAAGAAGCAAATGCTCTGATTTGCATCGTAAGTGATATATTCCAGAAGGGTTTTAATTATTCATTTGATGTCCTGATTATATTTGCAAACTTCTTTATGAAAAGGAAAAAAAGCACATGAAAGAGAAAGTCTTCATATTAAATCTTCACAGCCTTCATGACTTCATAGGGTTGCTGTAGTAGTACTAGACTTGTTGAAATGGTCTTGGCTGGGTATATTATGAATAGTTGCCAATAATTTGAGTAAGGTGGCATTGTTTACAGAAACAGATAAAGGGCTATAATATATAGTAAATAATTTTGTAGCAGCAGTATCTATTAACATATGCCTTTTCCTCCCCTCCTGGAAAGGCCTGGGACTGATTTGCTGATTGCCAATTTTTCCTTAAAGCAGTACAAACTAAATTTACTTGCTTCTCTACAGTGCACAAACTAATTTGTTACGGATTTGGGAAGGAAAGCACATCTGGGTCCTTTATGCATTTCTTGGACAGAAGGAGGGTCATTGGGCTTCTGTGGGCTTCTGGCTTCTCTGAGTCTTCTCATCTCAGGCATTTCTGGATATGCAGTGTCTGGTGGGAAAACTAGTTTTACCAGGCCTTCACTTTTTTATGTGAGGAGTCTAAATTCATTCTTCCTGGGATGCACAGAGTCTCCAGTTGAGGCAGTTAAGACACTAACTGGGCCCTTTCCTGATGAAATATTTCCTCCATAGTAGAAATCATGTCCTGACAAGGTTTGGAATGTTTCATATTTGGGGGAAAAATTATAAGCACTAGCTTCATAGAGTTGAACTAGGAACATTGAGTTTTGAGATTTTGGATCCATTATGAACTGAAGTAGTATGGCCTGCCCTCACCCCCAACCCATTTGGGTGCCAGAACTTGATGTTCAGTGGACACATCCCCTGCTAGAGACCCTCATGGGCTAGGTCTTCTTATCTAGGATAGAAATCAAGACCTTTACCTCAGAATTATGTAAACTGTGATTGTGTTTTAGAAAAATTATTTGCTAAGACCAGTTAAGTTTTGTATATGTGTAAATGATCTTGAAAGTGTATTTTACAAAATGTTCTGTATAGTGAAGTCACACTGCCAAGGTGCCCTCTTGGAGTGGAGAAGTCTTACCTGGGACTCAGTCTTGGGAATGTTTTGTCTGTTACTGTCAGCCAAATGTTATTATGGAGAACACAGCTTCACACAATCAAAATGCTCCTGTGTACAGTGTTATAGCATGTATTGTTTCAGTCAATAGACTTCCCTCTTACAAATGGTATGTGGTCTTCCTGTTGCATTTCATTGGTCTGGGGGTTTCAGAGCAGAGAATAGTAGAGCCTGTTTTCATGACATTACTGATTACAACTTTGTCTATGTTTAAATCTTTGTATTGGAAACGTTAAATGCTGCAAATTTGTGTAGATTTCTAATACCAAAGACAGAAGTGTTTTCCATATACTTTGTCTTGCCTGTATGCAGCCGTTGTGTAATATGGTGAATTAGAGTGGTATTTTACTTTGTAATATTTTGTAAATATGTCAATACAATAAATAATTACTACTTGGCATTACATTGATGTCTTGAGGGTTGAAGAGTCATTCCATTGAATGATCCCATAACTCCACATATGTCAATCTCATAATTAACTCTGGAATATAAACCCTAATTTTGGTTGGGGTTAGCTCAGGATTGCCATCTAAATTGTGAGCAGTTAACTATAAGATAAACTCAGTCAGGGGCTGGAGCGGTGGCTCAGCGGTTTCGGTGCTTGCCTGGCAAGCTCGAGGACCCGGGTTCAAACCCCAGCACCATGTACACAACTAAGTGTTGGAGCAACTTAGGCCATGTGAAAAACTAAATAAAGTTGTTTCTCTCTTTCTCTGTCTCTCTCACTGTCCCTCTCTCTTTAAAAAAAAAAAAAAAAAAAAAAGATAAACTCAGTCATTGCCAGTAGCGCCTATTGATAGGCTTATGATATGCTATACACTGTTCTGAGGGTCTTCCTTTGGTGCACCAGAAGGTAGAATCTATAACATCTCCATTTTCAGAGGGGGAACCTGAGGTACATCAAGAGGTTGCATCTTTCCCTAGGTCACACTTCTATTAAACGTCAGAGCTCAGTTCTAACCTGGGAGTCTGGCTCTGGAGCCCATATAAACCAGCACCTTATCCTGCACACTTGGATAGGACAAAAGAGATCTTAACTATGATTTTAGCTTAAATAGCCATGAACAAACCATTTGATAATAGTGATTTAACAATTGAAGATCAACAGAATTAAGAACTATTCCATTATTTCTACCCCTACCAGAAAACCCCAAACAGATATTGTCTATAGAGATTAGCATCAGAGATTGAGGGTTACCTCCCTCCCATTTTGATTCAGTTTTTGCACTAAGAAATCATGAGAGCAGCCAGAAAGTCTGGGAATCTTTCTTGGCAGGGTAGACCTGCAGGCTGACGATCTCAGGGAGAGGATGGATGCACATTCCTTTTAAGGACCAGGAGAGAGAGGCCCATTCCATTGTATTTTCCACTTGACATCACCATCTCACTGTGTTCAGAAAATTCCCCCTCGGGCTGGAGCGGTGGCTCGGCAGTTATGGCGCTTGTCCGGCAAGGGCAAGTGCACGGGTTCAAACCCCAGAACCAACGTACACAACTGTTAGAGCAAGGAAAGCCATGTGAAAAACTCAAAATTGATATTCTCTCTCACTCTCACTGTCCTCTCTTTAAAAAAAAAAGTTCCCCCTCTTTTCATTATGATACAGGGAGTCATAATGCCCTCTTTATTTGAGGAGCCAATTCCATTGGTGTCTCTATCACATCACTTCTACATGTTAACAATTATGTAACTTCCAGACCTTGGATTAGATCACCATCCACACCACTGCCCATTGTGCTCAGAACTACCCCTCTTTACTTGCTCGTTAACATGGGAACACAGTCTTTGTAACATTCATGTGTTTTGTCTTCCTGCCTGTAGTTTCTAGGTGTTGGTGGTCTTTAGGTGACCTGCTTTGTTCCACTTACTTTAACAGCTGCAGAAAGAAGATTAAAGCACAACCCCAGAAGTCAGATGTCTGAGTTCAGATCCCACCCCTGCCAGGCAGGACCTTAGCAGTCAACATTGTCATACCTACTCCACAGCCTGGTGGAAGACGTACCTGAGATTAGCACATAGAAAGTGACTGTGCCTGGCTTATTCAGAGCCACATCTGATTCTCATTGTCATCACTGTCAGATGGATTTGCTGGTAATTTGGGAAGTTGACATCTTTTTGAATTCCTTAAACAGAATCAGGCTTGTTTATTAGATTAAGGTGGACAATTACAGATGATAAATTAGCCTTTCTAGGAAAAGAATTATTATTATTCAATGTCGAAGGAACAGAGTTTTAGCTTCAATGAGACCTGGGTTCAAACCTTAACTCTACTCTTGACTTTTTTTTTTCCCAAAGATAGAAGGACAGCGAGTGAGAGAATCAAATTTTATTGAGTTCTTCACATGGCTTTCGTAGATCTGACACAGCTGCGTACGTGGGTGCTGGGGTTTGAACCTGCGTACTTGCGCATGCCGGGCAAGTGCCATAACCATCAAGCCACCTAACTGTTGACTTTTCTGAGCATGTTTCCTTTCTGTATACAGAAATAGTTATATGTGTCTGAGAGCTATTGTAAAGAATAAACAATATATGTAAAGCACCCCTTCTCCAGTAGGCCCCCAAGAAAATTGGTCTCCTTCCCTTCATTAACTACAAAATATATACTCAGGTCCCAAATTGTGTTCTTACAGCCTTGATTCTGAAAACATTTGAGAGCATATGTGTTGTTTCTTACCATGGTTTAATTTTCAGCAAATTATATTATAGATAGGGTAATAGGTATACATTCAGAAAGATTAATATGTGAACCCATAAACAATCTCAGAAGTGAATTTAACAGCTCCACATGGTTTTAACCAGGAAAATGGAATTTTTACCCAGCTCCAGATCATTTAGTCTTAGTCCATTAGTCACTTCATTTTTCACTGAAGCGAGTTTTCTGGGATTGGTTGGGCTCTGATTAGAAATGTTGTGCACCTGCCTGGTCCGGCCAACTTTGGATGGCACTAATTGTAAGCAACAAATAAGTGCAAGAATGGAGGTAAAAAAGGAATCCTGTATCTTATTAGGTGCCATTTCTTAGACCAAATTGGGGGATATAGTAACAGAAAAACAAAACTCCTTTTTGAAGCATGCTAGATTCTGGCTTTGTCAGAAAGTTCCAAAATCTCTGGGCAGTGTAACTACCAATAATGATCCAGGCACAAGGCCAGATGGTGAGAGGCCTCAGTGCCGAAATAGAGTACACATGAGTCATTTCATGTCCTGTCCTGTCCGAGTCCTGGGTAACGGAGAAGTTGAACCCCAGAAGGCGGCGCATCTAGCCCGTGCCCTGGCTTGCCCAAGGTCATGCAGGTATGAAACACTGGCCAAGATTCAAACCCAGGTGTCCTGGCTCCATGGTAAATAAATGCTCTTTGCATTTCTCTAAGATACTTTTAATTATCCGCTTGTTTCTACAACTCCTAGACTTTTCTTCTGAGAATCATTCTGGGGAGCTTCTGGGGTCTTTGACCCGGGGGGTTATGGCAAGGTCATGGTCCTTTCCTCTCTCTTGCTGTCAGCACATATCAGTGATTTTTGAAATGTGTCAGTAGACCTAATAGTCACTCAGGACTCTGATCAGGGAATGCTTGCGGATTTTCTAAGGAGCTGAATGACCTCTTCACAGAAAGGGAAAGTTGGTTTTAGTTTTCTCCCAGTGCTAATTTCTGGTCTGTCTACTTTTCTCACTCATATATTCTTTGTTTATCCTGGCATGTACCAGACAGTATGCTAGGCATTTGTTGTATGTGATCTCATTTATCTTGTGTAATCCTTCTGAAAATCCACCAAAGATTGATATCACTTTGTTTTTTAATCATAAAATCTCCAGTCCTAGTTAAGTAACTCTTCCATTCTAGGGATGATTTTTAAAACTTCTTGATTTATTTTACTCTCTTCTACTTGATCTGTCTGTCTAAGATGCAGCAGAGACTAGTGGTTAAGGGTTCATCCCTAGAACCAATCTCTCTGGCTCTGCCACTTAGTAGCTCTCCGACCTTCGAGAATTGCTTACACTGCTTGTTCCTCTGCTTATCCGAAGTTCAAATGGGGTGATTAGAGCACTTTATTGCAAAGGGTTTTGTGAGGATTAAATGAGACAGTAAGTGTAGAAGTTTTAGAAAATTGTCTGACTGGAGAACAGAGAGTCAGTAAATAAAAGTTTTTTTTTTTAAATTGCCTTTTGGCCACCATTTTAAATTTACACAGAAAAATAAATGTTTTTCTCTTACATGCAGAAGCTAGAGAGGAAAAAGGAAAACAAAGTCTGAGGTAAATATCCTAAAAATCAAAGGCAGATCAGTACAGGAAAAGGATTAAGGGATGGTGGTGGGGAACATTGGGGAGTGATAGTGGCCAAATTTTGTTGTTCAATTATGTGCATGGGTGGATATGTAACGACAAATCCTGTCAATATGTACAACTATAATGCACCAATAAAAATGTGGAAAAAATAAATACTACAAGTTTAAGAAGTTAACTCAGATGTGGGGGTAAAAGCCCTTTGAATATATTTTAGTCTTTGGAAGAAACATCTGAATTTAACTTTTTGTGTTAATAATGCTTTAACAATTATGTATAATCGATGCACAAATAAAACACTACCAGAGCACAATGTATCAGTTATCTACTGCTATGTAACAAATCACTCCAAAACTTTGTGACTGAAAACAATGAACATTTATTCTTGCAGTTTCTGTGGGTCAGGGCTCAGGGAATAGATTTGCTGGGGATTTTCAGCTCAGGGTCCCCTGTGAGTCTTCAGTCAAGGTGTCAGCCAGGGTTGCAGTTATGTCAAGGCTCACTGGTGGGCGGAATCTGCTCCATAGTTCACTCATGTGAACCTCTCCACATGGCCACCTCACAGCACGGCAGCTGGCTTTCCCTAAAAATAAGCATCTAAGAGGGGAACAGCAAGAGCACTCGAGATAAAAGCTCACCATCTTTGTATAACTTTCTCAGGAGGGACCTGCATCTCTTCTGTTCCATTCTGTCCCTTGAGTTCCTAAATCCAGACACTCTCAAGGGAAAGGGATTACACAAGGACAAATACCAAGAAAGAGGGATTGCTAGGGCCGTCCCAGTGGATACCTACCAAAATGGGTAAATTGAAAGGTCACTGAAATCAAATTTCTCTTTGGAGAAATTTAGCTGAATCTAAAATTCAGCTCTTTTAAAGAACAACCTCCCATTGATTCCTTAAATCTATATTTACTGACCACCTACTCAATACCAGCCTCTATAGGGATACAAAGATGAATAAGAGTGCTGCCTCTCCAGGGGGGCTCACTTTTCATTTAGGAGATGTGCTTCTTTATTTTTTTAAGAGAAAGACAGTGAAAGAGAGAGACAGAGAGAATCCATTTTTATTGAGTTTTTCACACGGCTTTTGTTGCTCTGACGCTTAGTTGTGTACATGGGTGCGGGGTTTGAACCGTGTACTCGCATGGGCTGGGCAAGCACTGGAACCGCAGAGCCACTGCTCCAGCCCCAGGGAATGTGCTTCTTGAGGTTCAAAGTGTTGGGAGAGCAGAGTGAGGTGAGAAGAGCTTTGCCCAGTATGTAAGAAATGGGCTCAATATCACATTCACACAGAGAGAAATGGAAACGGGGAATGCCTTGGAAGGAGCTGTTGACAATCTGAAACTCTAGCTTCTGCAAGCATCTGGCCAAGCACTTATTATTCATTCAACAAACATGGTCTGAGCTCCTCCGGTGAACTCCTCAGTGCCAGGCTTTGAGGATATGTCAAACTTGACACAATTCCTACACTTGAGAAGCTTTACTTGCAGAGGATGACAGGCAACAAACAGCTGAAACACGAGGCTAAGTGGCAACCAGTGTTACTCAGGGAGAAAAGCAGAGCAAGTGAGGGGAGCGGTGTTTGACACAGGGCAATCAAGGAAGGCCTCGTGAAGAAATTATTTTTGAGGTGAAACCTAATTAAAGTTAGAAAGGAAAAATTTTGTGAATATCTGAGTGCATAGCATAACAAGGGCCCAGAGTAGGTGAGATGGTGAGGAGGTAGAGGAAGCTTTCTGGGGGGCTAGACCTGGTAGTCCTCATAGGCTTGGAAGGGAGGGTGGAGAGCCACTGGAGGGTTTAGGCAGGGAATGATGTGATCTCATTTATATTCAGAATGCTCCTACGATAGAGCTAGACCTGTGAAATCAACACTGCCTTCCTTCCACGATAGCTCCTGTATTGCCAGGGCTGCCAGAACAAAGGCCCGCAGCCCAAGTGGTGAAAACAGGAACTATTGTCTCACTGCTCCAGAGGCCATAGGTCCAAGCTCAAGGTGCCAGCAAGGCCACACTCCCGCTGAAGGGAGAAGGTAGAGAAGGACCTGTCTTCTGCTGGTTTTTTGGTTTGTGGCAGCAGAGATCTAACTTTCACACAGTGTTCCCTTGTGTGTGTGTGTCCTGTTCCCCATTATAAGGACACAAATTATATGGATAGAGCATCATGCTACTCCAGTATGAGCTCGTCTTAAGTAATTATTAGAAGTTGGGTCACATTTTGAGATACTAACGGTTAGGACTTCAACATGGAAATTTGCTGGGAAGACACAATTCAACCCACAACTTTCCTCCTTATGTTTGTTTTAGTCAGCTTTTTCAGTGCTGTGACTAATAGATGTGACAAGAACAATTTTAGGAGGAAAAGTTTATTTGTAGTTTCATGGTTTCAGAATTCTTAGTCCATGAAAGGACAGCTCCATTCCTTGGGACTCCAGGTGAGGCAAAACATCATGGTAGAAGAGTGTGGTGGAGGGAAGTGAGTGGAGGCCTGGCAGAGAGCGTTCCACTCACCAGATAAACTCTGAAGGCACGCCCCCCACACACCTCCTTCAGCCACACCCTACCTGCCTTTAGCTACCACCCAGTTAATCCCCTGATAGGGATTAATCCACTGATTGGGTTAAGGCTCTTCTTAGCCAATCATTTCACCTCTCAGACTTTCTGCATTGTCTGTCATATTGGGCTTTTGGGGACACCGTTCATCTAAACTATAACAGTATTCTCAGATGATCAGAAAACATCCTAAAGCAGAGATTAAGAGGGACAGGATGCAGCATGGGAAGAGGAAACTGAGCCAAAGAGAACATTCACCTATCAACAGGATGTGTCCAATATCTGTCTCTGTCCTGCTCAGCCCAAAGCATGCAAACCAGGTGATGCTTTGGTAGAAATTCAAGTAAGTGCTGGTTGAGACAATACTACCTCCATCCATGTGTTTGTTAGTTCTCTATCAGCCCCAAGTGAATTATTCCTTACTCACACATCTAACACTCCTAGGTGCCTTTATGTGGTATGCTCAATAGGACCAAGCGACCTATTTAAATGAATTAATGAAACACTCCTGAATTCTGTGCAAATTAGGCCCGAATCATGTGAAGAAGGGATGGAAAGTGTGCTGTGGTTTTGCAAAGAGGTGGAAAATGCCCTCAGCATTTATTACACTCAATCATGAGATATTGGTGCTGAGTGGATTGAAGGAGAAAATTCACATTACTAATATGTTATACAATGAATCTAAATTAGTGTGAAAAAATTGTTTTCTTTGCCTTTATTCAGCCTATCTGTTTTACTCATTTCTTGATTTATTTTGCATTTTTCTATCTCATTTTTTAAGGTCCTACCTGAAATAAGACATTGAGTGGATATCCAGTAGGGACATCCAGGAAAGGGAAGGGGGTGGATAAACCTTAAATTTAAAACTCTGGAATGGTACATTTGGCTGCTGTACTATAAGTTCAGAGCTGTTGAAAAAAATCTGATGGGCTCTCTTGGGACTTCTCAGCACAGTCCGAAATATAATTAAAATAATTCAGGAAACCAAAGGAACTTTCATAATCACATGGTAAGTTATTTTTAAAACAATTAGCAGTTTCAAAGTTCTTAAGATGTTAAAAGGGCATATGTTTTTCCAAGGCAATTCTGTAATATAACTAATGGGGAGAAGGAAAAAGCATAGCAATGAAGAAAAGAAAAACTGGGTTCTAGTCTTTGCTTTTCCATTTAACAAATCAGAAAGCTCTGGGTAGAACCCCCACCTCTCTGAGGCTTCTTCATGTACAGAATACAACTGTCAAGGTTAATAATTAAAAATCCCTGTGCACACTTCCAGTTCTAACATTCTATTATTCTGCATCAATACATTCCACAAACGTTTGCTCATGATACATACACGTGGAATCGAATCCGTAAATAGGATGGAGGATTAAGGTTCAAACAAAATTGGGTGGATAACTTTGAAGGTCAGAAGACTCAAATCATTCTCTTCTAAACAACTCATTCCCATCCACCCTACTCCATCCAAATCTCATCTAGCCCAGAGTCTCTAGTTGGTACCTCTGCAACCATTCTGGCCCCTTTCTTGCCCTTGATTATATTATTTCATTTCTTTTTCCAGAATTCAACAACAGCTCCTATTTATTTAATGTATTTATTGAGCACTGTGTATATGCACTGTTGCGAGAGATTTGTGGAGAACAAAATATACACCTCTCTGCCCTTATAGAGTCTACTTCATTTTGGCAAGAATAGGGAGATAGACAACAAATAAGTACACATGACATGATATCAGGAAGTGATAAATAAAATAAAAAAATCAAAGCGGAAGAAGGAGCTAGTATGAAGAAGTGCTACTTTAGAGATGATGGTCAGGGAAGGCCTCTTTGGCAGAGGATGAGTGAGAGCTTATCTTAGATCATCTTGGACCTGGTGAGTGATGGAAAGGACATTAGTCCATAGGTAGAAGAATGAAACTAGATCCTTATCTCTCATCCTGCACAAAAGTCAACTCAAAATGGATCAAGGACTTAGGAATCAGACAAGAAACTAGACAACTCCTAGAGGAAAACGTAGGGTCAACACTCCAACATACAGCCACAGCAACAACTTCTTCCATGGGACCTCTAAAACTCAGGAAATAATACTAAGGACTTAGTAAATGGATGGCATCCAATTTTAAAGCTTGTGCACAGCGAAGGAAACAATTGTGAAGAGAGAACCTACAAAATAGGAGAGACTCTTTGGCAGCTACTCTTCTCATAGAGGGTTAATATCTAGAGTATATAAAAAACTCAAAAGACCACTGAAAAAAACAAATAGCCTAATTAATACATTGACAAATGAACTGAACAGGCATTTATCAAAAGTAGAAATACAAATAGTCAAGAAATATACAAAAAATATTTGACACCTTTAGTTTTAGGGAAATACAAATCAAAAGTACAGTGCGAATTTAACTCCTTTAGTTGTAATGGCTGTTATCCAGAATACAAACAATAATAAATGCTGGAGAGGATAAGGGGAAAAAAAGGAAACTTTTACGCTGTTGGTGGGATTGTAAATTAGTACAACTGCTACGGAAATCAGTATGGAGGTTTCTCAGAAGACTAGGAGTGGAACCACCAAATGACCCATTTTTACCACTGCTTGGTATTATCCTAAAAAACTGAAGTCAGCATATGATAGTGATATATGCATACCCATGTTTATAGCATCACAATTCACAAATAGCCAAACTCTAGAACCAGCCAAGGTGTCCATTAATGAATGAATAGTTCAAGAAAATGTGGCATATACACACAATGGAGTTTTACTCAACCATAAAGAAAATGAAATTATGTCATCTGCAGAAAAATGGATGGAACTTGAGAACATTATGTTAAGCAAAATGAGCCAAATGCAGAAGGCCTGGGGTCATGTTTTCCCTCATATGTGGAAGCTATAGAGGAACAGTGGGGGAACAAGGGAGAAATCTCATGAAAACCGAAGGGAGATCAGTAGAGTAGGGGAAAGGGACCAGGATAAGGGAGGTGAGGGTAAGAAGAAATATTGGGGAATGATGTTGGCCAAATTATACCATTATAGTGTGTGCATGTACAAATGTGTAACAATGAATCTCACCATTTTGCATAATTAAAATGCACTGATAAAAATATGAAAAAATAGGCTTTATTTCTTTTGAAAACCCAGTGAAGAATCTTAACCAGCAAAGAGACATAATCAGATTTGTTTAGTCAAAGAATCACGGTGGGGGCTGGTGTGGTAGCTAGGCAGTTATGGCACTTGCACGGCATGCGCGAGTACGCGGGTTCAAACCCCAGCACCCACATACACAACTAAGTGTCAGAGCAGTGAAAGCCATGTGAAAAACTCAATAAAAATTGGTCCTCTCTCTCTCTCTCTCTCTTTCTCTCACCTGTCCTTCTCTCTTAAAAAAAAAAAAAAAGAATCACTGGCTTCTTGGTGGAAGTTTTACTAAAGGGAGACAAGAGTGGAATCAGCGAAGTCACAGAAATGTTGCTGTGTAACTCAGGTGAGAAATGTCAGTGGCTTGCACTGTAATGATATCATATCAGAATTTTTGAGAACTGTTTGGAATCCAAATATATTTTGAAGTCATTCTGGCCTTGCCTATGATTTAGGTATAGAATGTTGAGGAAAGGGAACTAGGATAATGTCAACATTTTTGGTTTATGTCACTTTGTAATGGTGTTATACACACATGGTTAAGAGTGAGCAGCTGATTGGGAAAGAAAGGTAAGAAATCAGTTGTTCAGTTCTAGACACATTAGGCTTAAGATTCCTGTTAGGCATGAAGAACCGGTATCAGGTAGACAGTTGGATGTGAATCTGGAGTTTCAGGAGAGGTAGG
The DNA here is from genome assembly GCA_004027875.1 of Aplodontia rufa. Classification (NCBI taxonomy): domain Eukaryota; kingdom Metazoa; phylum Chordata; class Mammalia; order Rodentia; family Aplodontiidae; genus Aplodontia; species Aplodontia rufa. The sequence continues at coordinate 119,323 of PVKS010001841.1, forward strand.
GGAAGAAGAAAAAAAATTTTGAATTGAGTTTTTGTATTTGAAGATTTTGTATTTGAGTTTTTGTATTTGTTGAGTATTTGTATTTGTATTTGTATTTGAGTTTTTGTATTTGAAGTATTTGAATTTGAATTTGTATTTGTATTTGAAGTATTTGTATTTGAAGTATTTGAAGCCATGAAAGTAAATGAGATCATCTTAGCAAATGAGCTTAGAAGGAGAAGCAAGCAAGTGACTGGGCCCTGGGACACTATACTGTCTAGTGTTTGGGTAGAGAATATTCCGGCAATGGAGCTTAATCACAGGAGATGCTTCCATGAACTTTCCCCACCACACCTACTAATACACTTGCATCCTTCCATCCTGTAGTTGTGTGAACCGTCACTGCTCTGCACAGCCCTCCAACTCTCTCACTAACGGGACCCTTTCTTTCTCCTGAACTCAAGGACATTGCTCCAGCAACTATACCCGGTCCATTCTGCAATTTAAATTTCACTTTTCTACCACACCTCTCAATGGGACACAAATATCCTTTGTAAAATTAAATAAATGAAAAGGAAACTCCTCCCCCCTCATCCACTATCTATTTTATGATCTACTCTAAAGCAACACATCTCAAAACAGCTAACTAAAGTTGCTCTCATTGATTCTTCTTCTATCCTCCTTTGAACCCACTCTAATCTGACTTCTGACTAACACAAAACCTTCACCAAAAATTTCCACGTTGTCAAATCCAAAGATCAATTCTCTGCCACATTTAAATTACTGATCAGTTCTTTCCTTCTTAAAATCATTGCTTCACTTACTTCCAAAGCATCCTGTTCTTATTCCTTTTCCTATCCCACGAGGTGTTTCTTCCGATTTATTACCCACTATGTGCCAGACCTTCTTGTTGGCATCAGAGATATGGTGGTTAATAAGCTAAAGGCCTTGTTTTCATGGAGCACAGGTAGAGATGGACGGTTTTGTTTCAGAAGCCAGATGAAGATGGTTCGTCCAGAAAGTGGGGGTGTTTATCTGGTTAAGTACTGCTGAGAGATCAAGTGAGATGAAGGCTGTGAATTAGCCACTGAATTTGGCAGCTAAATGGTTGATGGTAACCTTAACCTCATAAGATTTAGTGGAGGAGTAAAACTAAAAATTTTCAGAGTGGGTTCAAAATAAAATGCAGGTGAGGAACAGGTTGTAGCTAGTGTACTCAACTCCTTTCAGGACATTTTGAAAGGGGATTGCTTGCTTTTCCCTCTTTCTAAAATATTTCCCTACATTTCATTTTTCTGGTCTGTTTTGATATAATTCCTTGGCAAAATATTTTCTACCATCCTAAGTTGTTTCTCCTTTGTTATTTTCTTTCATGGGACCATATTATTTTCCTTCATGGTGCTATTATGGTTATAATTATGGATTTAAGTATTTGAATTTTATTTAAAATATTTGTTCCACTGTGTAAGTCTCATCAAATCTGTTTCTAGCTTGTAAACCGAGTGCCTAGGGTATTGTAGACACAATATACTTGTTTGAATGAATGAATATCCTACCTTCTCTCTCTGGGACTATGTTGGATTGTGTCAAGTCAACTTATTAAGATGGAATTGCATTTGCTAGAATTTCAGTGCTTTATGTTTCCTGAGTATAGTTGGTTAAAAAAATAACTTGTAAAAGATGTTGAAAGTAGAAGTAAAGCAGTTTTTAGAGTCAAACATATGGAGAATAGACACATTTGGAAATTGAGGGAATTCTAGCTTATCATTTCTGTTCTCCATTCTTTGTCTAGCTCTTCTTTATGACTACTAGAATACCTGGCTCCTAGGTTTAAAACCAGGTGTTTGGCCATGGATCCACAAAGGTGGGAGTACACAGAGATCACAGCTTCCCATTGATCTATCAGAGAGAATCCATTTGCAGTCCCAGTAAGCTCTCTTAGATTTTCCTGCAAGCCTGGGCTTCTCCCTACACTGGTGCTTCAGGAAGACTGGATGGTGACTCTCTTCTTTCCTCCTCTTTGGAGCTTACTTTTTAAATATTTGACATGATTATATAAAGTCTAATTTTATAATAAATCTCTCATCCAGAAATAGTTATAGTTGCTGTAATTTCTTGACTAAACCTTGGTTATTGATGTTATTATCCATAGACTCAAACACATGGAATTTTATCCTTTGAGTCTGATCTAACCATTGTCCCAGATGGTTGCCCAACCTGCCAACAATAGGAACCTTCCTTGAATACCAATTACATTAGACCACTTCCATCATGAAAAACAGCTCTGTTCTCCCTGGAATAAAACTTATTCCAGGTATTGATTTGCCTTCTTTGCCCACAGTGATTCTACCAAAATTGCCATCTATAGAGTTACAGAAAATCTTATTCACTATCCTTCAGAGCATTGTTTCTGATCAAGAAATTTATTTGTAGCAAATTAAACACAACAATGGTCTTGTGTTATAGAATTTACTGACATTACCATAAGCCAAAGCCCCTGACCTGATAGAGTTAAAGATTCAGTTGTGGTTGGTTCCGGCCAAAGGCAACACTGCAGAGCTGGGATGATGTCTTCTAATACATAACAGATAAACTCCGAATCAACAACCAGTATATGTTGTTTCTCCCATTGCCTATTTTTCAAGTTTGGGACTCAAGAGGTAAATAGGGAAGCTGGTCCTCTCACACTTAGTGGCCCCTTACCAAAATGTTTGCTTCTGATCCTTTCAGTTGGAGATTCAACTGATTTAAGACCATATATCTCTGTTTGCTTTCTGATACTATACCAAACACCTGAGATAATCAACCTAAGAAGAGAAAAGTTTTGATTTTCACTATTGTGGAGGTTTTGAATCCATGATTGCTTGATGACTTTGCTTTGGGGCATATAGTGCGGCAGTCCATCATTGTGGGAGTAGATGTTGCAGGAAGACTATTCACCTTATGTCTGGGAGAAAGAAAGAGGTAGGAAGAGATTGGAGTCCCACATTCCCTTTCAAAGGTGTGGCCTCAATGACTTAATATCTCCCAATAGGCCCCACTTTTTAAAGCTTCCACTACCTCCTAATCGATCAAGATGGGGATCTAGCTGTTAACATGTGGGTCTTCGGATAATATTCTAGATGGAAACTCTAGTAGTTGCCAAAGTAACAATGCTGTCACCAGGGTATACAGCAAACTCCTACTAAATTGGAAGTTGAGGAAGCCAACTGAGCACTTAGGGCACATAGAACCAACAAACAAAAAAATGAGATTACTGTACTGGGGTAATTGTATCATGTTAGGTAGAAGCATGCTTTTACCATTGTCTTTATTTAGAGATTAAATATTCTTAAAGAGGAAAGTATAGATGCCAAGTTCACAAGGAATGGATTATGCTGTATTATGTTACACTGATTTGGTTAATCTAGGGAATATATTTCCCAGAGTCCTCTTCTCTGTGTGGTTTCAGATTAGAGCTGGTCAAACAAAGAACTTAACTGAGATATGGAAGACAGAAAGGAAGCAGTGGCCCTTACTTTAAGATGGTCGTATGGTTAGAGCGGTGATGGGCAGGCCAATAAGAGGCCAGCAAGTTCTAGCTTTTACTGACTTTTCTTTACTTTGCCTCTAGCCCTTCTTCCTGCTTGAAGACCTTATTGATCAACAACAGTGCCAGACCAGAACTACATTCTTGGCTGTGGACTCATAGCATGGATGGTTACATGAAGGTAACAGATTCTTTCTGGCAGTCCAGAAGGCAGTAAATGCAGTTGGCTTTTCAGATATTCCTGCAAACTCTGACCAGTCCCTTACCAGTGCTTTAGGTAGGCTGGTTAGTGACTTAATTTTTAATCCTCCAGCTCCCTCACCCAGACCTTTACTTTTGTTATGGCTTAAAATCTAATTACTATAATAATCCCTTATTTCATAAACACTCATGGTGACTGTTTCCCTGATTGACAACCTCATCGACCCACCTAAAATTTTCCATGAATAGCTTTCACCATCGTTGGCACCTTATGGCCCTTAATATCCCTACCTGTTCTCATGAGAAGGATCTGAAAGCATCTTGCTCTTACTCTTGAGAATGGTTACAAGGAGAAGGGAAAGGTATATGCATTTTCTCTGTTGTACAAATTCTATGTAGTTTTGGAGTTTTCATATTAAATTATTAGTGAGTGGAAAGACAGAAAAATACCTAATATTGGTTTTTAATTTTTTAACAACCATACATGTTTTTAACAAAATACTATCAAATGAGTATAGATTCTGGATATTACAATTACCCCCAGGAGTGCCCCCCCAATTACCCACCCTTATCCCTCCCTTCCCGACACCCAATATTTTATTGGACACAGGAGTTAGAAGTGTTGAAGACCTACTTCAATGCATCTAGCATGGTTATTATTATAAAAAGTCAAAGGTAAAGCAAATATCCTTACTAGTGATTATGCAATTGTTATAGTGACTTATTATGTGTTCTTGAACATTGAATCATTTTTTCTTGGCTATCAAGCACTTTCACCATGATACCCTTAGCTTCAGAGGAGAGTAGACTTGCATATCAAGTGCTAATTATCAGTCCCTTGGGGTAGAACTGTAAAGGACACCAAATCATGAACATGACTACTCATTTTATGAAAAGGAAAGGAAACATCTCTAAAGTCCAAGCATTTTTCAGAAATGCAAATAAATTCTTTGTTGGTAAAGAGCTCATTTCTACTTGGAGTGTTGGTTATGGGAAATTGAGTGCTTTTCCTGTGCATTTTAGAATTATATTTGTGCTGTTTGATAGAATATATATGACTACATTAGTCGGGTCCTAACAAGTGACACAGGGCACTTGAGTAATGGAGAGTTTAATGAAAAGATTGTTCACAGAGCCATAGGGAGAGGTTAAGTGAAACTAATGAGTCTTGCTAAGGCCTCCTGAGCTAGGAACAGTGGAGGACAAGGACTGAGCTCAAAGGAGCAGGAGGACTGCATGGAAAGCTAGGGGTAGCTCTAAGAGATGGCCTGAGGTCAGTAACTACTGATCCACAGCCCCAGAGAGGGGGAGCACTCAGATACCTTGACTCAGTGATTCTCGTCCCCCTATCCTGTTGCTCAAACTCAAGTGCAAGGGCAAGGGACTTTGTTTGAAGCAGTCATTACAATCACTCTCCTGGGTCTTCCAGCAGGGTGGGGAAGGAGGTCAGTGGATCTAGGCACAAATAGAGGATGTCCACCCAGGCCATTACATCCAGATACATATGGAATAAAAGTAATTACATATGGAATAAAAATAATTTTATTCCAGATGGAATCACCATGTTATTACATGCAATTATTAGGGATATCTTTCCTGACATGAATATGCCTGAAGGGAAACTCTTTACTCAATAGGGCAGGGCCAAACTCTTAATCTGTTGCACTCCTAGTTTAGCAAGACACTGTCCATTCATGTGAATGTTCTGATGTTTTTGAGAGTCACAAAAGCATACATTTTAAATTTAGCCCCAGTGTTCCATGCATCAAAAAAGTATTGGCCTGTACTGGGACATCTGCATTTGGGAAGAAAAAAAAAACATAACGTTTTATTATAATTAGGAAAGTTAATTGAGGAGCACAAAAACTCTGATGATGTCCTTGCAGTGACTCCAGGACTTCTTAAATGAATTTAATTGGATATTGCTTCTTCCTCATTCAACATTGGAGTTTTCATTGAATGTCATAGCATTCCAAATATCAAAGGATTCTAATGAGCAAAACAATTCAAGCCATTTTAATCAGAGAAATGACATTCAATAATCACAAAAGTCTACATGGGATGACTTGTGCTGGGAATTAATAGGATTTCCCTCTGGCAGTGGAATGTATAGCAGCTAGGCCACATATCCCTGCCCATCTGCTGGCAGTAGCAGATTGGGATTTCCCACCACTGAAAGCAGGATCCCTGGATTCTGCCTGATACTAGGAATGGTGGGCCATTGCACTATCATTAAAACTGGGGCACCTCACATAGAAACATTGTTGATTCCCTGATGCCTACTTTTTCCCTATTTCTAATTCGAACATTGTGATGGCAGGATCACTCGCCTGAGTGGGCAGATTGTTATTTTTGTCATGACTTCTGCCCAGAATCAAAAGTCTGGTTCAGGACCTGAGCAAAGTGCATCTCTGCTCTCAATTTAGATCAGGTCTGTTCAGACCCCAGATTTTCCATATTGTGCCTGTGACTTTCTTATGAACACAGCCTGACAAAATTCCAGACAATAGAAATTCGATTTTCACACAAGAGAAGCTGAATAAAGGCTCAGGGACTGGAGAGCTATTCTTGGTTTTTATACTTTCTTTTTTCTCTCTCTCTCTCTTTTTTTAAAGAGAGAAGGACAGTGAGAAAGTGAGAGAGACAGAGACAATCATTTTTTTTTATTTAATTTTTCATGTGGCTTTTGTTGCTCTGACACTTAGTTGTGTATGTGGGTGCTGTGGTTTGAACCTGGGTACTCGTGCATGCCAGGCAAGCACCGTAACCACTGAGCCACCACTCCAGCTTCAGTTCTGATACTTTCTAATGGTGACCATGAGTAAATAAATTCAACCCACAGGATCCCTGTTAGCTCATCAGAAAAAAGATCTGGAATAGGTGTTCTCAGAATGTCTCCAATTTTAGCAGCTCCATGTGTGAGTGAGACAAAATCGTTCCAGGTTTTTATGCAAACTCAATCTTTATACAACCCAAGGTCACTCCTGAAATGTCTTTATTTCACATACATCTTTTAAAACATGCCCTTTAGTAAATTTTCTCTGGAGTACAATGTCTAAAAAAATAACAAAGTGTACTGCACAGAATAGCAAGGTCCAGGGCATATTGTAAATTGACCTCTATGAAAAGCGCTGATAATTTGTCTTATTTGACCCCACAAATGAACAATTTTATATAACCGAACCTAATCAAATGTTAAAATACAAAAATTTTAAACACATTGTATTTGTCTTGAACATTAGCAAATTAGAAAGAAACTGAAACAATAATTTCAAGTTTTTCTCTGAATTTATACTTTGAAGCTAGAATCTTTGGAATTATTTTTTGTGGGGGAAAGTGTTGTAGGAAGAGAAAAGTATTACTAAATTTTAATTTCTATAAAAGATGAAAAATATTGAATTCTTTCTTTGTCCTCTAGTCAGAAATCCCTCTAGTTCATTCTTGTCAGCAGAGCAGAGCCTAAAAGGTACCCATCTGGAGCTCCTTGATATCCTGCCCTGTCCTAGTCTCCTGGGGGTTCTTATGGTAGCAATCATTGCAGTCTCCTGGGCACTAGGGGCAATTTGTTTTCTGAATTTCTCTAATGCAGTTCTTTGGCAGAGCACTCCTAGAACCTATGTCAATGATTCTGGTAATATAAAAATCGCAAGCACAGTATCACACTCTCTTTGTGCTGGGTACCAGTTAAATTGTTTGAATGTATGAAATCATTCCATCTTTACCTTCTCAGGAGGGCTGTTTTTTTTTTTTTTATGACCCACTTTACAGATGAAGAGGCTGAGACACATGCAATTTTCTTCTCCAAGGTCACACAGCTAGCAAGTGGCCCAAATGGGACCCAATCTCTCCTGTAACCTTAGTCTCTACTGCCACCTATGATCACAAACTTACAGGTGCACTTTAAAATGAATAATTTGACTATTCATTCACAACATTTATCTGTCTCAATTCAGCTAGAGAATTCCCATATCATCCTTTGTTATCTGTGTAGGGGATGGATCTCTGGGTCCTGTAAGAAGAGGATGGTCAGAATTTTCTGATTGGGAGAGGCCAATGTGGTTTCTATGAGTACCTTCCCTGAGATTCTGGTGGATCCCTTTAGGAGGTTCCTATTTGAACCTCTGCTCTAGATAGTGATGTGAGATAGAATCTATCTGAACTATTTCCATTGTTCTTCAAGATTTAGGTGGACAAGACAATGTTATGTTATTGAGTAAGTTTATCAATAAAATTACTTCATTTATTCTTATTTACCTTGTGCATACATATATATATATATGTATATGTATATATGCCTACATATATATTCCAGATGGAAGAACTTTATTTTATTCAGAATTAAATGATTGTGTAAGTATTATTTGGCTTCTTGGGTGAGTAAAGAGTAAGCTACATTGTTGATTGTCTCCCTAGATCTTTCCCTCTCTTCCCTCTCTACCCATCCCTTCTGCCTCTCCCCTCCCTCTTCTACTTATCTATGGTTCCCCTACATGATGTGTTGCTCTGATTTTGGTGAGTCTAATGCAGGAGCTTGACTACCCTTTGCCTAAGCCTGGGTTTTGCTCTAGTCTCTACAAATGAGGGAAAATATTTGTCCCTTAAGTCTCTTAGATTGGCTAATTTTGCTCAGCCATTGCCATACATTTATTTTCATTGGTCATACTATCATTGTTTCTAATAGCTGAGTAGAACATATATATATCACAGCTTTTGGATCCATTCATCCAGTGAATGGCATCTGGGTTGATTCCATAATTTAGCTATTGTAAATTGAGCCCCTATGAATATGGATTTTGCAGTGTTACCCTAACATGCTGATTCTAACTCTTCTGGGAAAATACCTAGAGGAGGGAAAGCTGGGTCATATGGTGGATCTACCCCTAATTTTTTGAAGCGTCTCCACACTGCTTTCCAGAGTGGCTGGACCAGTCTGCAGTTCCACCAACTGTGTTCTAATATTCCTATCTTCCCCACAACCTGATAGTCTTTATCTTTGCCAATCTGACTGGAGTGAGGTGAAATCTTAATGTAATTTTGATTTACATTTCTCTGATTATTAGTGATTTAGAACACTTTCTCATGTATTCATTGGCTTGCTCGATTTCCTCTGTTGAGATATTTCTGTTTAGCTCTGTGGCCCATTTGTTAATTGAATTGTTTGTGATTTTAATATTAAGTTTTCTGAGTTCTTTGTAAATTTTAGATTATTAGTCCCCTGTTGGAGGAATTACAGACCATGATTATTTTCCATGCTGTAGAATCTCTCTTGACAGTTTTGACCAATTCCTTGGCTGAGCAAAAGCTTTTTAGTTTAATGGCATTCCACTCATTGATCCTTGACTTTAATTATTTTTCTTTGGGACTCTTGTTGAGAAAATTGTTGCCCATTCCCATATGCTGGAGTGTTGGTCCTAATTTTTCTTCTTGCAGTTGTATGATAACTGCTTAACTCCTAGTTCCTTGATCCATTTTGATTTGATTCCTCATCTTTAAAGAGCTTCTTTGGATCTTTGAATTGAGGTTCCCTGTAGGGAAGCATGGCAAGTCTCTGGGTGCTTCTTCCTCACAGGTCAAAGGGTCGGGTCAGATGTCACCTCTATGATGACCACTTTCTTCTAGAAAGCCGCTTCTGCCTGGAGCCTTGTTCTGCTGTACCTTTTGGATTTAGACTCCAGGACTCAGATCTGGAACCTAGTGGTGTTATTGCCCAGCTCAGTAGCAGGGGTGCATCACTGCATCCTGGGGTTCCAGAAGCACATGGCAGGCTAGAATGGGGACCTAGGACCTAGGACCTTGGTGGTGGGGATGGGCCCAATATATCTGTACCTAGCAGGTATGCGCTGTGGCTGGGCAGCTCCAGGCTGGGGTCCTCAGCGTGTCCTAGGTGCTTGCTGTCCTGAAAGTAGTGGGCTTGGCCCACGTTGCAGGTGATTGGCTCTGGAGAGGGATCCTCTGGGTGACCTGGGTGACTGCTGGCCCAGGACCAGCTCTGGGCAGGGGTCCTCAGAGTTGGAGGAACTTTTAAACAATAAACCTTCTGGGAGTTTATCTCAAATACATACTGTTTTCAAAGCTTCCTTTGGAGGACCTCTATTTCCACTTCATTGATGCTGCCTCTGAAGGGTTTAGAAATCTTCTTGGTGATTGTTCTTCTAAACTGATTCACAAAACAAAGAAACCAGGCTGGTTATTTGATGGACACTTCTTTTCCTGAGCATGAGGAAATGTTTGTTTCTCCATTCAAGTAGGAGAACAACAAGCAAGGCACTGTTCAGGACTGCCACAAGAACTTAACTGGAGCCATTGCTCTGTGGACCCTTCAAGAGTGAACAATTCATCTCAAATTGACACTTTTAAATTTTAATCACCCCAGGGTCTGTCACAAGAACTTGCAAGTGGATGATGGGTTTTCTATGGAGCTTGGCTGTCTTCCTTGGGAAATCAGTATGCCCTTTTTCTTAGCAGTCAAGTTATTTTAAGAGAAGAAAGTGCAATTGCCCATTGAGCATTGTAGATTTAATGTAACACTCTTGTCTTTCAGCAAGTTGTGGTTTGGAAATGTTTTTCATTATACTCACAAGGTGATATCAGCCCCCAATATACCCACTGAATTTGTCTTAGGTATTTGTTGGGCTGTGGGTATTCCATCCTTAGGTCAACAATTATTTTACTACTTTGGGAAGACCTGAAAAGACTTTAGTGATGCTGTCCTTGGTGGCCAAGGCACAATAATTTGAAAGCATGCCCATGGTTATCCCTTTGCCTTCTTCATCCAGACTAGAGTCCTTTTCACAGCCCCATCTGGAACTCTTGGCTCAGTGTTATAGAAGGACAGATTCCTAGCAGATGGTTTGTCAGAAGACCTGGCACATGGTTTGGCCAAGAAAACCTCCTCTAATACCTCTGAGTTTGGGAAGCTTTAGAGGAAAGAATAGCTTCAAGCCTTCTGCCCAACCAGGAATGTTTTGCTTATTAGATTTCTTTTTTAAGAAAGATGTTCAGAGTAAATATCTAGACAGCAGCAGTTCAGAGGATCTGGCTCCACAGACGGCACCAAATAACGTATCCCCTTAGACCAGTTTTATGACATCTATAAAGTTTGGAATAGGGCCAGAGCCTTGGGCCTGAAAGGAATGAAGCTAATCCTAAAAGATATCAGGCATCCTGACAAATGACATCTTAATTTTAAAAATGCAACTCTGACCAGCAGGAAACATCTTGAATGTAGTACATTGCTTAAAATTAATAAACTTAAACCTTCTTCTTCCACAGTCTTCTCCTTTTCAGTTAATGGCAACTCCATTTTTCCAATTGCTGAGGCTAAAAATTGTTAGAGTCATTCCTGATTCCTCTTTATTTTTTTCATGTGTAACATCCAGTCCATCAGTACATCTCATCATCTCTCCCTTGAAAATATATTCCTCCTTCAGCCTTTCTGTCACCATCCAGTTTAAGCCACCATTATCTGTCAGCTGGATTATGGCAGCAACCTTCTATCTGGTGCTTTGGCTCCTAGTTTTGTTTTATTTTTTTTTCCAGCCTATTTTCTTTTTAATTTTTTTCACATTTATTAGAAGTATATAGCAGTACAGGATACAGATAAGGGGGAAACATTATCCAAACAGTAGCAATCAATGTATATAACCTTTGTTATCCAGGAGTAATGCCAAAGCATAGATAAACCACCATGGGTTTCACCTGTTGCAGTTTCCCCCAGAAGAACTCATGCGTTAAATGGGAATCTCGTGGAGGAATGACATCGGCTTCTGGGATGGTTCCCCCATATTCCCA